>JALMGF010000013.1:20857500-21030000 GCA_023333645.1 Sceloporus occidentalis | reverse complement strand
AATGATGCCCTCCATGGCACCCTTCTTTCCCCCGGCTCCTTCCTTCTCCTCCTCCTCCTTCCAATGATGCCCTCCATGGCACCCTTCTTTCCCCCGGCTCCTTCCTTCTCCTCCTCCTCCTTCCAATGATGCCCTCCATGGCACCCTTCTTTCCCCCGGCTCCTTCCTTCTCCTCCTCCTCCTTCTAATGATGCCCTCCATGGCACCCTTCTTTCCCCCGGCTCCTTCCTTCTCCTTCTCCTCCTCCTCCTCCTTCCAATGATGCCCTCCATGGCACCCTTCTTTCCCCTGGCTCTTCCTCCTCCTCCCCTGTCACTCTGATGAAGGGGAGGCATGTTCTGCCCTCTGACCTCCCTCTGACCTAAATCCCTCCCCTGAACTTGCCCTGATCATGACCAGGGACAAGTTCATATTCACTGGACCCAGGTTTTTTTTAAAAAAAAAAAAAAAGATACAGCTTTTACTCCACTTCCAAATGACCCCCTCAATGGGTGTAAAAGCCTCAGATTCGCTTGTGGGAGATTCGGGATGAATATGAACTTCCCGTGGTTAATCCAGGTTCTGATCCAGGGTGAAAAGTAGTCTGAATGGTCCCTCAGACAAGGATATAGCTGGAGGATTGCTTTTTTACTATTTTGCAGTCTGCTGTCTCCTCTTTGTGGTCGAGAGGTGCAAGTGCAGATTTAGCAAAATAAAAGCCACATAAAAAAACAAAAAAGGGGGAAGGGGAGAAAAAGAAAAGAAAAGAAAGGTGGCAGCATCTTTCAGACTACCAGTTTTGTTTTGTTTTATTATTGTAGCATGAGTTTTCATAGATATAAGTGCACTTCTTTGGATGCACTGCATACTACATCTGATGAAGTAGGTTTGTATCCATGAAAGCTCATGCTAAAATAAAAACCAGTTAGTCTTCAAGGTGGACTAGTTCTGCCATATATCTTTTTTCTTCCCCCTCCCTTCCTCACTTTTATGCTGCAAGAGACTAATATGGCTACTTCTTTGAAAACAAAAAGAACTGATATTTAGTGACTTCAGTCATGTGGGTTAAACATCTAACAACTTAAAGAGGTAATGTATGAATTTCAAAATGCAAGCAATGTGTAAACTTATATTTTATTACCTATTCAGTCATGGAGGGGAGAATGTGAATAGTTATATAATATATCTGTGACTCTCCTTATCTTTTGTTATTTATTTGCTATCTATGTTGGCTTTTGTTGGAGTTAAGGCTGCCTTGCTCGTGGACACGAACTTCACTAAGAGCAGTGATGTCGATGTTAAGTCGTGACAGTTCATGGGCTATTAGAGCAGAACGGCGCTCAGGACGTCCACTATCTGCAGAATCTTGCATGGTTCTGATGTTCCAGCATGCAAGCGTTAGTCTATTTGCAGCTTTGGAGGCTGGTGTGTGCCTTTGTCTCTTTGTCTTTGTTTGACCACATCAGAAGATGCCCGTTGGCCGTGGCTAGCCAACCAGGTTGTTGGGGATGAGCTTTCTTTAGCCACCTTTTCTAGGCCCCTCTCCATATGGAGCAAGCAGTGCTCTCCTTAAAAAAGGCTGCTTGGTCATTCAGGATGCTGCCAAACAAGACTGTCATCTCCAGTCAGTCTCAAGCAACCAAAGTCCTGAACCGCCTGCATGCAGGGTTGGGTCTACGGCTTCCAGTGCAACTTTACACCTGCCGTTTCGTCCCTCACCTATCGCTACAGGGCTTTTTCGGAGATTGGATGTATCCTTCAAGCCTGTGTAATGGATTTTTCTAGTGTAGCGCAGCGTGCAGAGAAGTGGCCTCACCCTTTAAACCAGAGGTTCATCTGCTGGGGCCTTGACAAGCATGGACGGTAGCAGCGAGGTCCTCGGGTCATAGGTTTGGTTAGAGTTTCCTTCTCTTAGATGGTTGACCTTACAGGGTTAGACGAGCACCATCTGCCCGGGTTTGAGAATAGAGTTTTCCTTCTCCTAGGATGGTTGCCATAAGGCTAGAGAGCCCATCCTGCCCTTTGGCGCTCTTGGTCAGACCCTTCGGTTGTGACCTGTCTGGCATGGGAGGCCCTGCCGGTGGCTATTATACCACCGCCAGCATAGCTCACAACATCATTAGGGTGCGCAAGCCTCTCCCCCACAACAAGGGGGTGTCAATGGAGCAGGATTAATGGGCTACCAAATGGGCTACCAAACAAGAAAGCACCAAAAATAGGGGAGCTGAGACAACCAAGTTTCATGTTTTGAAATACAACTTCTGTTCCTGGACAAAACTATAAGAGCAATTACTGCACACTGGAATCTACTTACATAATCTACTTTGCATTATTAGTTCGGCATACTGAGTGTAACTATTGCTAACATTGCTATGAATCTGCTTCTTAAGGAAGCTTATTAAGTTAATTTAATAGGTGCCTTTCCCGAGCTCTCCTACCAGTCTCTAAAGCCTAGCTTTTGGGATTATAGCAATCACACATTTTTCTTTGAGTTTCTCAAATATAGCTTAAAAGCAGAACTAATTGAGGATATGATTTTTATTTAAAGTTAATATAATCTCCCTTTTCAAAAAAAAGGGACATTTCCGAGACATTCAGAACAAGTGGTAGATCAACTTAGCAGAAAAGACACAACGTTGTGCAGATCTGGGTGATTCCAGAGGATTTTACGAAGCTCTTAAAGCAGTGTTTGGACCTACATATCAGTTCCAAAGCTCCCTATACAGTACAGATGGTCAAACACTAATCACAGATAAAGTTTCCATTCTGAACCGATGGGCTGAACATTTCCAAAGCCTCTTTAGTGCCAACCGAATAGTCCAAGACTCAGCTATTCAACATATGACACAACAACCGATGAAGAAGGAATTGGACTTAGCCCCCACTTTGGAAGAAACCATTAAGGCCATACAGCAGATGAAAAATGGAAAGGTTGCTGGGATTGATGGAATTCCACCTGAAGCTTGGAAACATGGAGGTCATGTACTCCATGCTAAATTCCACAAGCTCCTTGTGAGTTGCTGGGAAAAAGACAAACTGCCATCAGATCTCCAAGATGCAGTCATCATCACCCTGTACAAGAAAAAAGGAGCAAAATCAGATTGCTCAAACTATCAAGGTATAACACTGCTCTCCATTGCTGGAAAAATCCTTGCAAGGATACTGCTGAACAGATTAGTTTCTGCTATTGCAGAAGAGCTTCTCCCTGAAAGCCAATGTGGCTTTAGAGCTAATAGGAGCACTATTTGCCCTTAGACAACTGCAAGAGAAATGTAGAGAGCAGAACAAAGTACTCTATATAACATTTGTCGACCTCACCAAAGCCTTTGACACTGTGAGTAGAAAAGGTCTGTGGCAGATCCTGGAACGACTAGGATGCCCCCCCCCCCCAAATTCCTCAAAATGATCATCCTGCTACATGAAGACCAGCAAGGTCAAGTCAGATATGGCGACACTCTCTTGGAGCCCTTTCTAATAACTAATGGTGTGAAACAAGGTTGTGTTCTCGCTCCAACTCTATTTACAATCTTCTTCAGCATGATGCTCCAAAGAGCTACGGCAGATCTTGAAGAAGAAGACGGCATTTATATACGCTACCGTACTGATGGTAGCCTGTTTAACTTAAGCCGCCTGAGGGTCCGCACTAAGACTCTAAACTATCTAGTCCATGAGCTGCTTTTTGCTGACGATGCTGCCCTCGTTGCCCATTCAGAAGCAGCTCTGCAGTGCCTAACATCTTGTTTTGCAACAGCTGCAGAGCTCTTTGGATTGGAAGTCAGCCTGAAGAAAACGGAGGTTCTCTACCAGCCGGCACCACAGGAAGAACACTACCATCCCCACATCACTGTAGGCACATCTGTGCTTAAGTCTGTCCAGGAGTTCACCTACCTGGGAAGCATCATCTCCTCAGACGCCAAGACTGATAAAGAGATCGATCACAGACTGGCAAAGGCATATAGTGCATTCAGAAGGCTTCACAAAAGAGTCTGGAGTAACAAACCCTTGAGGCGAAGCACAAAAATCAGTGTATATAGAGCCATTGTACTGTCTATTCTCTTTTATGGGTCTGAAACATGGGTCACCTATCGCCAACACCTACGACTCCTCGAACGCTTTCATCAGCGCTGTTTACGCACAATTCTAAATATACACTGGACTGACTATGTGACAAATGTTGCTGTCCTTGAGCAAGCAGGGATCACCAGCATTGAGGCCATGCTACTGAGGACGCAGCTGCGCTGGGCAGGACATGTTTCTAGGATGAAGGACCATCACCTCCCAAAAATAGTATTTTACGGTGAACTCACCACAGGTCAGCGTAAGAGGGGCGCCCCAAAGAAGAGATACAAGGACTCCCTGAAACAACATCTAAGGCTTGGCCAAATTGATCACCAACAATGGTCTGCCTTGGCCTCACTTCGGGAGGCATGGAGACGCACTATCCATGATGCTGCAGCCTTTTTCGAAAGCTCATGCCAAACGAATCTTGAAGAGAAATGACAACGCAGAAAGAACCGCAACCTGGAAACATCACCCAAGGAGACTTTCCGCTGTGCTTTCTGCAACCAGACCTGTTTATCCCGGATTGGCCTTTTTAGTCACCAACGCGCTTGTACAAAGCGCAGGATGAGTCCTTCCTGAATCTTCGTTCATGAAGCAAAGCCAGAGAGAGAGAGTTGGCTTTGAATTATGGTGATCCAAAAAATGAATGGTCTCTGTGAGTCCTAGTCACCAAGAGGTCTTGCAAACTCATGGCACAGCTTTCTTCATTGAGTTAGTCCGCTTCTAGTGCAGAGTTCCACTTTACCAAGCATTATCTTCTTTTTCCAGTGAGTCGTCATCACATGGAGTGTGCAAAGGATGATAACCTCTCTTCGGTCATCTTGGCTTCTCATGAGAGTTCAGGCCTGCTTTTTTTGACCCTTGTTTTTCTGTCTTTTTGGCAGTCCATAGTATTTATCGAACTCTCCTCCAGCACCACATTTCAGATGATATGTATCCAGTAAAATATAGCAAGCTAAAAAAAAACATTGCTGTAATACCTTTATTAGACTGACCCAAAGGTGCAAAAAAATATGCAAGCTTTTGAAGCTCACAGGCATCTGATGAGAGTCTGATGAAGAAGCCTGTGAAATTCAAAAGCACCTATAGTATATTTGGTTGGTCTACCTTTTGGTTGGTCTAAGAGAGCCAAAGGGTGCTCAACAATGGCTCCTTTTCATCCTGGAGAGAAGTGACCAGTGGGGTCCCACAGAGCTCTGTCCTGGGCCCAGTGCTATTCAACATCTTTATCAATGACTTGGAGGACTCCTAAGGACTGGATCACAGTTTTGGTACAGCTTCTGGACTCTTAGGATGCATGCATCATTTAAACAGCATACCTCCAAAGTGACCCGAAGCAGCTTTATTTTGGCCAGTCTGTATGGAGCCTAGGTGTTCAAATGAGAGGTGTTGCAGAGCTGTAGGAAAGACAGAGATCCCCACAACCATAGCCAGTGGATACACCTCATGGCCATATTCCATGTAGGCATAAAGGGACTCTATTCATGTACACATATATCCCAACTATAATTCTCCACATGAGGGGGGTCTGGTAGAAACAGGGTCCCTGGTTTGAGGAACCTTCTGATCTTCATGTGTTTTGAACCATCTCCCCAAAATACTAATCGACCTAGCCAAGGGTAAAGGACTGTGGTATTTCCTCCACCCTGCTTGCCATTTTCTCTCTTTTTCTTCAATGCTTCAGTAAATCACATGCTGCCCCTTTGCTTACCTCTAGAATGGCTTTATAAGAGGTATGACTTCTGTGATGTCATGCTCACAGGATTCCGCAAGAGCAGAACATCAACATCATAATGTAAGAGGAGCAGTGGTGTGGTTAGCGGTGGACTCCACGCTGCAGGCAGAATGGAGAACCATCACAGGAGCTCTGCGGTGAGATCTTGGGGGATGATTTTTCACAAAGTCAGGAAGTCCATTAGGCACAACCTTCTCCTCCTTCAGATGCAGCAAGATGCCCGCTCCCTCCAGAATTCATTTTCCTAGTACTTTGATGGCTATGCCCCAAGTGTAATCCTTATAGGATCTCCTTCTGTTATCTAATTTTATTTTTCCTTTACTAATTTGTCCCCAGATCTAATCAGTTTAGGTGTACGCAGGCTGGAGCAATGTGGATGCAATCCTGGATGTATATAGAAATATACAGACAGTGATTAGGCGAATGCAAGAAACATGAGCACACAGACAGTAACCACATTATTCCGTAAGTCACTGATAAATGTACATATAGGCAGAAGGTTCAAGGATTTATCCTGGCAGCTCCAGGTTAGGCCCTTGAAGATGACTTGGAAACTACACCTATTGCAAAATGAAGCCACAAGATTATTGACTAGAATAGACAACATATAACACCTGTCTTAATGAGATGCATTGACTGCCGATTCACTTCTGGTTTGAATTCAAGGGGTTTATATTGACATTTAAAGTTCTAGATGGCTTGGGACCTTGATACTTTTGAAGAAGTGCTTTTCCTTATAGGTACCAGTCTGTAGTATCCAGATTGTGGAAAGCTTTCCTTTTGGAGAGTTGACTGGTGCCAATACTGATTTCTTTCTGGTGCTATACCAAAACATGGCTCTTTAGTGAAACCTTTGGGGACTAATGTATTTCAAGTGCATGTTTTTTAATTATTGTAGTTTTTAAAAAGTGGTTACAACTATTGCTTTTTAAATGGTGTAATTGTTGTGTTTAATATGTTTTTATATTGTTCAAAGTATTTAGGTTTTAATTTGGAAATGATTCAAAATCTTCATACTGTATGCTGACCTGAGATCCTGTGATAAAGGCAAGGTAGAAGTGTTGTAACTCAGTAAATAAATAAAGAATAGACAGACAGATTCATAAGCAGACTCATTCAGCATTTTTCCCATTCCCGGACTGAAGGGGGCTCACAAAAGTTAAAAAAATATAGTTTTTTAAAAAAATCACATCATAGAGAAGTTAGAAATTTAATTATTATAATAGTATAATTAACAGTCTGAGAACAGCCACTGAGGCCTTCTCCTATGTTCCCACCAGATGTAACTGTAAGGATGGTAGGAACACAGAGAAATGCCTTTCCAGGAGCCCTCAAAACACAGACAAGCTCTATGGGAGAATACAAAGTGGCCAAAAATTCACTTCTAGTTTCATAACCTCCTTTTGAGCATGGAGGAACAAAGTGTGAAGGGGAGTAAGCCTTCTTTTTAAAATACAGTTATATCTCATCTCACAAAGAAGTTATGTTTCTGGTCTTAACTTCTTTAACAAAAACATTGGTAGCCAAGAGAGAGATAAAATGAAAAGAATAGGGATGGGTTCCTACTCCACAAAAATGATGAGCAGTTCACAAGTTTCAGCAGACATTTTATTCAGAACTAACGTTATGCACATGTGAAATGAAGCAAAGTGGTCAGATAAAGGCTTGCATAAATAAACCAAAACATTTTGTATCTTCTAGAGACCACTAGAAAACTTCTTCCAAAATGCATCCAAGGATGATTCCTCCCCCACCCCCAACAACATCCACTTTAGTTTTGTTTTCCATTTTGGTGGTGTAAATTCTAGATCTATGCTTTTCCACCATGCCAGGTTAGCTGGTGAGACACGGTACTCTGCTTTCTCATTTTCTGTTTTGCTGTCCACACGTTGTACGTAAGCACACACAGCTACAGTACGTCATCTAGAAGAGAATCCTATTCTTTCTCAGGCCAAACTCTATTGCATTATTTAATACAGACATACTGTTGCAACCCATCACTGAAAGTCTGTGTTTCTGCAGCCTTCCTTCACCATCCCCCCAGTAACAATGCCACAGAAAACAAAAGGAATGTACAGACAGGCCAAAATAAAGCTGCTTCAGTTCACTTTGTAGATATGCTGTTTAAATGACACATAATAATAATAATAATAATAATAATAATAATAATTTGTATCCCGCCTCTCCCTGTATTAGGACTGGAGTGTGGCTTTAGTGTGGCTTCTGGCCTCATAGGACGCATGCAGCATTTAAACAGTATACCTCCAAAGTGACCTGAAGCAACTTTATTTTGGACTGTCTGTACGGGCTCAAAGATGACCAAAAAAAGTCCATTTAAAGAGAAGACAAGAAAAGGGGAGCTGGGCTGGGCCTTTGTAAAAAGACTTTGTCAAAAAGAGCTTCTATGTCAGAGGCTTTGTTAACTGAAGTATGCTTGTAAAATTTTCCAGGAGTGGGAATTCTAAATTTCTTGCCACCTCGCAGTGAGGCAGCATCTGGAAAAGGCACAATATCTGAATGTATGGAAGGAGGACTATGACTTACCCATGGCACACATCCTATTGAGCATTACAGATTTATAGTATGTCAAAAGGATGATTATATTCTGACATTACTCTTACCCCAGGGGCTTAGTCTTAAAATCTTCTCTCTATCTCTGGGTCTCTCAGTATGTCACAGGCAACTGTTACCACAAGGACAAATTTTGGCTTCCTTTTGGATAACAAACAATTGGCAACTTTTAGTACTTGTGTATCATGGTTTTATTTACAGACATAGGACTTTATCAAATGGGAAAAACTGGGGGAAAATCAGGGGTTTAAACAGTGATTATCCCATGAAAATTGTGCAATCGTGACTAAGATTTTCACACACGTTACAATTAAAGAGCCATTATCCTGGGAATAACCAGGGAATAACCAGGCAATAAACAGCAACAAATCATTCACAAGATTTCCCCATGAATGATTTATTGCTGTTTATTGCCTATTAATTGCCGGGATCATGACTCTTTAATCGCAACATAGTGTGAAAATCTTAATCTCGATTGCACAATTTTCATGGGATAATCACTGTTTAAATCCCTGATTTTCCCTGTGTGATAAAGTTAATATAAGTAGAGTACAGATAGAAGGAGATAGACTTGGATGTTGGGAAAGCTGCTTTTAGACTACAACCTCAAAACAGCCCAGCCAGTATAGTTAGTGACCATGTTATATCCTCCAACATTTTACAGATGAAAATTGGGATGCATGTGACTAAGCAACATCAGAATGTGGCCAAGATGGCAAAAGTTATGAATGAGGAAGAACACATAAATTAGGAGAGGCTGCAGCAGTTTGCTTTAGCATAAGTATACTGAAAAGAAAAGGCACTGCTTCCATCTTTCCTCTCCGCTCACTGGGTTAATTTGAGTGCAAACAATTTTTTGCATTTTGAACTCAGTTTGAATGAATTGGGGTAAACTGAGGATGAAGGGGAAGGTAGCACATGAAGAGAAAAACTGGGATGTGAAGAGCAAAACTTTTAAAAGCAACTAAAGAAGTGGGATGACACAGGATGAACTGGGACTGTCCCTGCAAAATAGGGACAGTTGGAGGGTATGTGATGCTGGTTGGAGGATTTACGGAGTTGTAGTCCAATAAAGTAACCTTCCAGTGCTTTGCAGATGGCATAGCAGATGCTGAGATATATGTTCAGAAAGTTTACATGCTAGTGCTTAAAAAAGATTTCTGTACATTTTCATGCATGTCTAGTGGACACATGATCAGGCTTCTCGAGGAGCATCTGGTGACCAAGATCTGGTTGAGGTCAACTACAAGGACATCACCTGTATCCAGGTATAATCCTTCCTTCTTACTTCTGTCTTGTTTTGTGAGACTTTAGTCTCCTGTGTCAGAGAGCACTGGTGCCACAACAAACTACAGTTCCCAGAATTTCATACCATTGAGTCATGGCAGTTAAAATGGTGTCAAACTGGATTGTTTCTGCAGTGCAGATGCAGACTATGGTGTTTATCCCAATCTTGGTCTCACTGACCCCCTGCTACCCATCCCATCATCCCCTGCCTGCTCCTTCAGCCCGATCCTGGCCCCAGTGACCCCCTGCAACCTATCCCATCATCCTCTGACTGCTCCTCCACCCCAATGAAGGATGACAGCTAAGGAGGGGGCAGGGAAGGAGGACAGCGTCCAGAGCCCCATTGAGCATGCGCAAGGGTGCCGATTCAAATAGCTGAATCCTCAAAGTATGTTCCGGTGTGATAATACAATGTGCACTCACCACGCTTTTCTTGAATCCGCATCACGTGACTTGTCTGGAATCAAACTGATTCCGCTTCTCCCTTGATTCAAAAGGGCAACGGAAAGGCAACCAGGTGTGATAAAACATCACGTTTTAACGTGAATTCGCATTGCTAGAGAGGAGTGACTCCGGATCTGGTGTGAAAAAACATCACATTTTGCAGTGCTAGAACAGGAGTGACTGTGGATCTGAGCTGCAAACCCACATATGTGTGATAAGGGCCTTTGTCTCAAACATTTATCTTAGAGTTGCTTTTCAGATTAAGTGACTTCTGTATGGATATTGTCTCAAAAGTGACTTCTGTATGGATATTGTCTCAAAATTGCCAGTTGCACATAGGTTGCAACATATGATCATGAAGGTAAATAACTGAGTTGATTCTAATGTGACATAATACCATGGCTTATGCCAGCTTTTCCCAACTTGGCGCCTTTCATTTTCTTGGACTACAGTTCCCATCATCCATAACTACCAGCCATACTGGCTCGGTAGTTGGGAGAATGGAGAATATAGCTTCAAAATTTTGAGGCCTACCAAGCTGGGGAAGGCTGGATTAAGTGGATCATTGGAATGATTCAATGTAGGGTAATTTCTTGGGGACAGGGTCACATTACTTTAAATTTCTCTTTGTTGCAAATTTCTTTATAACTTCATTGCATTGTATTGCTTTACAAATGAGTCTTCCATATTCTAAAGATGAATTAAAATTAATGGGAGAAAAGACACACCTCCACTTAGATAGGTTGGAAAGTGTGCAGCACTGCAATAACTCTGGTAGATGGAAAACCACAGAAGTGCTTCTGCTGAGTACTTTAGCTGACGCAAGATGCACATCAAGGCTGAAATGTGAATGTATATCCACCTCCCGTTCATATAATCTCCCATCAAGCATACTGATAGGATCTATGCAAGCACAAGAAGAGAGGATGAATGGCCCTTTCGGGGGGCGGGGGGGAGTCATAATATTAAATATATTGCCGTATATAATGCAGAACGCAAAAACTGGCTTCGAGATGCTGTTCCCAGAATTCCTTAGCCATCCTGCTTGTGTTTAAAAAGTGCATAGGCTATACAAAAATGCATTAAACACCATGTGCGATATAGCCCTTACTGTTCTCTGTGTAAAGCCCCTCTTCAGTGTGAAATACTATGGTCTCACACAAACATCACTGAACACAATTGCTGCAACCAGTGGAGGGCAGTGCTGTCATTTTTGTGAGTGAACAGCTAATGCTATAAAGGGGGCATACAGAAGATTTGACTAAATAAAGAAGAAATGTAGGGAATGGACCTTATAGATCCATTCAAGCAGTGGCACTTGTTCCTTCTCCAAGCTGATATTTCATCCACCAAGAGCACTTTTATCCAGAATCAATATTAAACACATTAATTACATGTTTTAGATCCGTCCCACTCTGAGCACCACAACCAACTCCAGCTCCCAGAATTCCATAGCCTTGAGCCACACGAGTTAAAGCGGGGTCAAACCGGATTATTTCTCCAGTGTGGATGCAGCCCAAGTTTCTTTGGCTGTGCCTTTGCCATCCTGAGGCTGAGAGAGTGTGACTCGCCCAAGGTCAACCAATAGGTTTTAGTGGCGACAAAGAAACAAGGCCCATCATCCCCAGGGTTGGCTCTCTAAGTCTGCCAGGAGGAGGACAAAAAGCCACCGCTTCTTTAAGCAGCTCTAAACCCCGTGGGGGAAAGGCGGGGCGTCATTTGCATAGCCCCGCCCTTGGACCCCGAGGGGCGGGGGGGAGAGAGCGGCGGAGGACCAATGGAACGGTGCGCCTGGCTACCTTCCCCTTTAAGACCCAAACCTCAGCGATTTGCAAATCCGGTGGGCGTGGCCGGTGGAACGTCGCGCGGGCCAATGGGAGCGCGGGGTTTTCCGCGGGAAATCCGAATTTCGCGGCACGTCTTTTGGCGCTTAAAAAAAAAGAGCTAGCAAAGAGGAGGAGGAGGAAGAAGGAGGCGAAAAAGGAGGGAGCGGGGAAAGGCCGGGCGGCCATCGGGCGCCTCCTCACCCCAATCCAGAGCCATCCTCGCCCCGCAGAGACCCTGCGACGCCGACGGAGCCTCCAGCCGCCGGGACAGGGGCTAGCAGAAGCGGGGAGGCGGAAGGGGAGCCCCAGAAAGACCCGCCAGGGCCCCGGAGGGAAGCAGATCGAGAGACCGGCAGAGAGGCCTCCCAGCCAGGGCCCAGCGCAGGCCTCCGAAGGAAAAGAGGGGCCCTTCTCTCCCCAAGAAGGCCAGCTTTTGTTCCCACTCCTCCGGCGGCTGGCCTTTCTCCTTCTCCCGAGCCCAGGATTTCCCTATTGCTCCTCCTCCATTTTCCCATAGCCCACAGATTGTTTTCTTAGCCTACAATTGCCCTCTGGTCCTCAATAATAATAATCGACTAGCCCAGTTTTTATTTCATAGCCCAGGATTGGCTTTCCTAGCCCACAATTGCTTCCCCCTGGCCCTCAGTTCTTCTCCCATTCCTCAGATTCTCCTAGCCCAGGACTTTTCCCTAGCCCTCGATTTGTTTTGCCTACCCCCAGTTTTCATTTCCCAGACCCTTTGTCTAGCCCAGGATTGGCTTTCCTAGCCCACAGTTCCCCCCCAGCTCTCAAATTGTCCTAGCCCACATTTGTTTCCTAGCCCCCAATCTTTTCCCTAGCCCTCAGTTCTTCTCCTAGCCCAGATTCCCCCCCCCGTCTCTTTTCCTAGCCCACACATTTGCTTTACTTAGCCCTCCGATTTTCCCTAGCCCACAATTATTTTCCCTAGCCCTCAGTTCTTCTCCTAGCCTTCAAATTCTCCTAGCCCAGGATTTTTTTTAACCTGACCCTCAAATTCTTTTCCAGGCCCCGAATCCTTTCTCCTAGCCCTCCAAACCTTGGGGAAGAACCTTGCCCAACCTCTCTCTCCTTTGGTTTTGCATTTAGTGCGCGTCATCCGAACAGCATCCTTGACCCTGCCTGGCCCTCTATGGCTTCTGTGTCTGGCCCTTTGTGGCCCGAGAAGCTTGGGGGGCCTTGCTTGGATGAAGACAGGTCAAGGGCTTCCCCTTCTTGCTCCTTTTTCAGAGTATTGCTTTACATCCTTTGGTAACCTTGGGGTTGATCCCAATGGCTGCTGTCTTCAATGGCTGAGGCCCCCTCGAGGTAGAGAAACCCTGATCTTCCTTTGGGTTTTGAAGGCATCCCCCAACATATAGCCATGTTGAGGATCCCCAGAGTCAGGGGGCCCTCTCTGGCTCCTGCAGCCCAGCAGCCCAAGAAAGTCCTGCCTGCCATCGGCTCCTTGGACCCGGGAGCCGGGATCCCCAGCAGCCCCCAGATGCGGCTCCTTCCAGCAGGCTCTTTCCCCCAGGTGTACCCCCAGACGGCCGTGGTGGCCCCCTTGCCTCGGCTCAGCTGCCTCTACACCACCCCCCAGGGACCCGAGATCAAATCCATGCGAGCGGCCACTGCAGGAAAACTGCCGGTAATCCTTGTTTTTCTGTCCCATTGGGTCCCCTGGCCCACCTCTTGCCTTGGGACACTTCTCTTGCAGGTGGCCTTCGGGCCAGGAGCCGGGCCATGCGTCGTCCCTGGCTCTGCAGCAGTGTTTGGGACCTCAACACCCACAATCCCAAACCATTGGCCAAGCTGGCTGAGGCTTCTGGAAGCAAAAGTCCCAAACACCTGGAGAACTAGGGGTTTGGGAATTGACGCTCTGCAGTGGTGTTG
Organism: Sceloporus occidentalis; assembly: GCA_023333645.1. NCBI lineage: Eukaryota > Metazoa > Chordata > Lepidosauria > Squamata > Phrynosomatidae > Sceloporus > Sceloporus occidentalis. The sequence continues at coordinate 21,016,203 of JALMGF010000013.1, read as the reverse complement.
TGGACTTCAGTTCCCAGAAGCCCCAGCCAGCTTGGCCAATAGTCAAGAGTTCTGGAACCTGAAGTCTAAAACATCTGGAGGAGTTTGGGAACCACTGATCTACCAAAGTTTGGGAGCCGCTGATCTACAGCATTAGAAGCCATGGTCCAAGCTACACTGCGGAAATAATCCCATTTGAGACCCCTTTAACAGCCCTGGCTTAGTTCTTGGAAACCCTGGGAATTGTAGTTTATTGGGGACCCAAGAGCTTTCTGACAGAGAAGTCTCAATGGCTCACAGAATGACACTTCCCAAAATTTCCAAGCATTGAGCCAGGACAGTTAAAGCAGTCCCAAACTGGATTATTTCTGCATTGGGGTTTGGACCAATATATTTTTGCCAAGGAGGACAAGGGACCGCAAAATGGAGGACCTGACCAAATCAAAGCAGAAAATCCTGACTAGGGTCCAAAACACCCTGCAGAAATAATCCAGGGACACAAAACTACAGTGCCCAGAATTCCCAAACATTGAGCCAGGGCAATTAAAGTGGTCTCAAACTGGATTATTTCTACAGTGTGGTCACCCAGTGGGTCTCATGGCTGAGCTGGGAACTGAACCCTGGTCTCCAGAGTGATAGTTCATCACTCAAACCACTAGGCCACTCTGGCTCTCAGTGATCTACCTTGTTAGCAGGCCTTGTGGGGGGTCTGTGTTGAGGGGAAAAGTCCTGTGGCTAATGACCCAAAATGTTGACCCTTATTCTAGGGTAGCGGAAACATTTCTCAATTTCCCTGTACTTTACTCCACCGAGTTGATATGTGCTTCCTCTTTTTAATTGCAAAAATTGTGACTAAATACATCATCAGAAAAACCATCTGTAAAATGTGTAGTCGAAGGCTTTCATAGCCGGCATCCATAGTTTTTTATGGGTTTTTTGGGCTATGTGGCCATGTTCTAGAAGAGTTTATTTCTGACATTTTGCCAGCATCTGTGGCTGGCATCTTCAGAGGATGCCAGCCACAGATACTGGCGAAACGTCAGAAATAAACTCTTCTAGAACATGACCACATAGCCCGAAAAACCCACAAAAACCATCTGTAAAATCTTAGAGTCCAGGGAAGGATCTCCACTCCAGCAGCTAAGGAAAGGATTTTGATGTACGAGAGAGTCTTGCAATTTGCCCAGCTTTTTTTGGTGCACGTTTTGGGATCCAGTTTGAGTCTGTCCTACCACCCCTTAAAGTCTGGAGGGCGAAAGACCCATTATCGGACACTGATAAGTGAACTAAGAGCCACACCTGGGCTTGGTACAACCTTTGGCATTGAACTGGGTTTACCATGCCACTTGGAACCTATTCTGAAAAGAACTGGCAGTTCATAGAGGTTAATTTCTATAGTTTGACTTCCCAAACGTTGGCTGTTTCCTCTTTTCCCCTGATTAGGGTCAGAAGCATTCAAGAAAGAGGTATGACCAATATTTGGCAGCTATTCAGTACTGAGGCTTGAGCTTGCTCTTGGATTTGTAATGTGGCAGAAGGGTCGGAAATTATAGTTGGCCCTCCGTATCAATGGATCCTTTATGCACAGATTTAAGCATCCACGGCTTGAAAATATTCCAAAAATATATAAATTCCAAAAGGCAAGCCTTGATTTTGCCATTTTATACAATGGACCTGGTGTTTGTACCAAGATGGTCTGGATGTACAGCTTGCAAAGGATTTGTGGGAGTGTCAAACAGTACGGTGGGCCCTTGGTATCTGCTGTGGTTTGATTACAAGACCCCCTGTGGATACCAAATCCATGGATGCTCAGGTCCCATCCAATACAATGGTCTCTACCTTATATAAAATGGGAAAATCAAGTTTTGCTTTTTATTATTATTGTTATTATTAACCTTTATAAAGCGCTGTAAATTTACAGCTTTTGGGACCTTGTCTGTTTTTAAAATGTTTTCAAGCCGTGGATGCTTGAATCTGTGGATAAAAAAACGTGGATATAGAGGGCTGACTATATATGGGACACCATTTTACTATGCCATTGTATTTAATGGGACTTGAGCATCCATGGGGGTCCTGGAATCAAGCGCCAGCAGATACTAAGGGCCCACTGTTTGTTTGTTACTCCCACACATCCTTTGCAACAAGTTGTACATCTGGGGCATCTTGGGGTTATCAAAATGAGAGGCTGCTCAAAGGACATACCATTATTGTGGTTGTGTGGTCACTCAGTCGTATCCCCAGACTGCTTGTGGTCGCTCTGTTGCTTCCAGTCAGCTGTTGCCTGGATGCACCTGCTGGGGGTGTAAGAACAAAATAAAAGGGTTACTCGTTTAGCCCTATAAACATCCAGAGGTAGCTGTATAGCAAATCCAATAACATCAAAAATCCACCAAACAGTGATGCCTTTATGGGGCCATCCAAAATGCACAAAATACATGTTACAAACTTTTGAAGCTACATTGGCTTCTTCATCAGACAAGGTTAGGGGGGGAAATGAAGAGGTTAGTCATAGGTCTACATTTTGCTGTCTTTGTTCTCAGTTCAGCCATGGTATGGAGGGCTATTACTTGCGGGCCAGCATCTTCTAGCCATGTGGCTCCTAGAAAGTCCAGGAAATCAAACATGCATTTGTGTTCAGCCTTATGTTATCCAGTGTTGTGTTTCCTAGAGTGGTCAGATGCAGGCCTCTCAGAAATGTGAAGACAGGACGCAAACGTTGTTGCTATATGTTTTGCATCAGCTTGTATTCAGCGCATGGTTCTGATCTTGGAAATAATTCAATAATTGTCATGATTTGTAGTCACTGGGAGGCAAGGAGTGGGAACTTTCTGCCTGGAACCCAACTTGTTTTTCTTTAGGCTCCGGGGTGTGGGTGGTGTAGCCTGCAACCTTCCAGATGTTGCTGGACAGTAGCTCCCACCATGCCCCTACCTTGACCATGCCAGCTAGAACTGATGGGAAAAGAGGATCAGCAACATATAGAAGACCATAGGTTCTCTAAACATGTTTAAGTGCGTCTGAAGAGTAAGAATTCTCCATCTTCTTTGAGGAACCCATTCCCTTGGATTCTGTCTGATTCCTGTTCTGAATTTCATTCTCAATGGGATGAAGATCAGATCAAAACAGAAACTCTGACAGTAACTGTGTTGGTTATTTATAGCATATAGCATATCATCACTTTTATTATAATCCAATGCAGAGATGTTTCAGAGGGCCGGAGAATAAGTTGATTGGTAGGAGACAAAGCAGATGAATCAAACAAACAGAATGGGTGGCATATTTTCATTGTTGGAAGATATTTTGACCTTGCAACTTTTAATGCATTTCTTGCACTACACCAATGAGTCCAGACACCCAGTCTGGAAAGTGCTGTTTTCTGTTATGTGCTCTGGACACCTGTATCTTTCAACTACAGGGCGTTTCTCAAGTTCTAACTGCATAAATAGTGGATGAGAGTATTTTCAGAAGAGCTGGCTCTTCTGTTTTGTGAAAGAGCCATAGCAGAGTGATATAGCAACAGTGTTCCATGTAGTGGACCTAGAAAAAAAATCTATCCAAAACTCCAGAGACCTGCTTCCAATCAATGCAGAAAAGGACGGCAGATGATCTCTTGTTGTGTACCTTTGTTTCTGATTTATGGCGACCCTAACGCAGACCTGTCATGGGATTTTCTTGGCAGGTTTCTTCAGAGGGGTTTTGCCATTGCCTTCCTCTGAGGCATGTTGTTAGTTTTGAATGAAACGTTTGCCAAGACGTGTTGACCTGTTTTTCTTTGTTGTGGTGTTTGAACCTATTTCCCAGCAGAGAGGGTCCTGACCTCCTGTAATCTGGGTTATGCACCTCCCATTCGCAGGGACAAAAGAGAAGACCGGCCCCCTATATAGGGAGGAGCTAACCCCCCTGGGCCTCAGTCTTGTTCCTGCCTACGCTCCTGGTAGGACACGAATTCTTCTGCCAGCGAAGTTCGTCTTTTGCCGTTGAAGTGGTACAGATTTGGCTTGCCCTTTCCTGCTCCCTCTCCCCCCTGCCTCTCCCCCTCTTGGTGATGGGCTATGGCAGAGGACCCTAGCTGCACAGGTGAAAGGACCCCCCCAGCTCAGGGTCACCCTGCCCAGGGGTTGCCGGCCCCGCAAGGGGAACCGGCAGCAGCCAGGAGCTCAGCCAGTGGAGGGTCCGACCCTCCGAGGCGTTGAGCAGCCCTCATCCCTCTGCCCAGGACCCCAAGGCGTCAAGGAGGTCCCCACTCCACCTGCCCGCGTTGAGGTAAGCCCCCTCAGGGAGCTAGGGGACTTTGTGTGGGCCGTGTTTGCCCGCGAAGCGGCAAGCCTCTTGGGGGTGGGGGACTTCCCCTAGGGAGCCTGCTTGGGGGCCTTTCCGTCCCCGCACCCCAGTTAGGGGCTAAAGATGCCGGAGGATAAAAAGGCCGAAACAGCCCTCAAAAAGGCACATGAGGCTATGTCGGTGGCCATCAGAGCGGCGGCCGCAGCCAAGTTCCCCTCCATCAGTCTCACCTCAGGCAGGGCCTGAATAAGATAGCCTTGGCGGCGGCTTACACAGCTGACAGGACATTGGACTCAGTCCAATACTGAGCCAGATCCCAGGCAGCGGCGGTTACCGTCTGACGCCAGCTTTGGCCAAAAAACTGAAATGTCGATGCCAAATCAAAGAACAATCTGGCCTTCACTCCCTTCCTTGGGACTAAATTGTTTGGAGAGTCGCTCGACCAGGTCCTGGTAGAGGATAAGGATAAGAAAAAGTCCTTGCTGGGGGGCCGCAAGTCAGAGGCTAGGACTAGGTCCAAGAAACAGCTTTTTCGCTCTTCCAGACCCTTCTCCTCCTCCTTCCAGTCCAGAGACTCTAGACCCTTTGGACAGCAATGGAGTGACTCCAAGTTCCAGCCCAGGCAATCCCGCCAGCCTTTCCAGCAGAGAGGCCAGCCCGGAGGCGGAAGAGGAGCAAAAAAGCAACATCAGCCATGACGGGGCGCCCCCAGTGGGGGGCAGGCTGAGACACTTTGTCGATGTTTGGGAACGATCCACGAAAGATCAGTGGGTCCTCAACACCCTAAGATCGAGCTACCGTATAGAATTCCGCCGCTTACCTTGCGAGAGATTCATCCCCTCCCCAAAGAAAGAATCCAGCCAAACATCGCCTCCTACTGGATGCCATCGAAGATCTGCTCCGCCTGCAAGCCATCGAGGAGGTCCCAGCCTCTCAGTGGCGCAGAGGCTGCTACTCCATTTTCTTTTTGGTGCCAAAGAAGAATGGTACCTGGAGGACTATCCTAAACCTGAGACGGGTCAACTCCTTCATATCCTACAAGAAGTTCCAGATGGAGACCCTCAAATCTATCCTAGAGTCACTCCAACCCAGGGACTTTCTTTCCTCTTTAGACTTGCAGGATGCTTATTTTTATATCCCCATTCACAGGCGCTACCTGAGGTTCACCTACGACAACCGCCACTTCCAATACAGGGCGCTGCCCTTCGGCCTATCGTCGGCTCCGAGGGTGTTCACAAAGGTCCTGGTGGCTCTAGTGTCCCACTGGAGGACAAGGAAGATCCATGTCTACCCTTACGTGGACGATATCCTGATCCGATCCCCATCTCTACTCCAGGGTCGGGCGGATGTCCGCCAGGTCCTTCGTTCCTTGGAGGACCACAGCTTCCTGGTCAACATGTCAAAGAGCTCCACGGAGCCGGCGCGTCAGATTCTCCACCTAGGGGCCCTCCTCGACACAGAGAGGGGCTTGATTTCCCTCACACCGGACAGAGTTCAAGCCATCTCCAAAGCAGTCTCCCAGATCCTGAGGCGCCCCAGAGCCAGTATCGCTTTCCTAGCCCACCTCCAGGGCCTCATGGTAGCGGCAAGGGACTGCGTTCCATGGGCCAGGGTCCACTCCAGGTCCCTCCAGTGGTTCCTCCTCCCCTTTCAGGAAGCCATAGCATCAAGGTCCTCCATCAAGGTGTTGGTTACGCCCCAAGTCCTCAACTCCCTGCGATGGTGGATCTTGCCAGCGATCCTCAGGGGCCGTCCGATCTGGTACCCCAAGAAGGTCCAGATCACAACCGATGCAAGCTTGAGGAGATGGGGGGCACACTGCGGCCCTCAGATGGCTCAGGGGAGATGGTCGCCGGAAGAACAGACCATGCCCATCAACTGGCTGGAGCTGAGAGCAGTCAGGCTGGCCCTCCTAGCTCAGTTCACAACAGACCAGTCCTAATAAGGACAGACAATGTCACCACCAAAGCCCATCTCAACCGCGAGGGCGGAACAAGGTCAAGAGATCTGATGAGCGAGTCACGTCTCCTGTTTCGATGGGCCGAGTCCAACCTTATCTCCATCGAGGCGGAACACCTTTGAGGAGAGCTCAACACAATCGCCGACTGGCTGAGCAGATCGGACATCGACCAGGGCGAGTGGTCACTTCACCCAGAGGTATTCTGACAGATAGCTCTCCAGCTAGGCCAACCGACAGTGGACATGTTCGCCTCCCCCATAAACACAAAGCTATCCAGGTTCATGTCTCGGTTCCAGACAGAAGGGGCCGAAGCAGTCGACACCCTCAATCTCCAGTGGCCCAGGATGCTGGTCTGTGCGCTCCCTCTGCTGCCCAGGCTGGTGGCCAAGATCCGGAGGGACAACTCAGACATGATCCTGGTGGTGCCAGCATGGCCCAGGCGGGCATGGTTCTCCGAGATTCTGACCATGTCATCAGCCTCCATGGCCCTTCCCCACCGCCGGGTCCTTCTAAGTCAGGGCCAGATCCTTTACCCCAACCCAGAGTGGCTGAACCTTGACGCCTGGAGGCTGAACGCGACATGCTTCAGCGGTGTGGATACTCCACTGAGGTAATAGACTCCATCCTGGCGTCCAGGCGCCCGTCGACTAACCGCATCTATGAAGCCACCTTTAGATCCTTTAAAAGATGGTGCAAGCTGAGACGCATCAGCTACCTCAGTTTCTCGGTCTCAGACTTGCTACAGTTCCTTCAGGACGGCATCAAAAAGGGTCTGAGGCCCAACACTGTCAAGAGGCAGGTGGCGGCCGTCACCTCGGTGTTGCCTCATGAGAGGGCCTCGGCTATGGCGGCCCACCCTCATATTAGGAGGCTGCTGAGGGGCGTCTCCAACAAGGCTCCGCCCACCAGACATTGCTTCCGCACCTGGAACCTTCACACAGTCCTGAAGGCTCTGACGGTGGGACCGTTTGAACCCATCCGGGAGGCCTCCTTAAAACACCTCACCTTGAAGGTAGTCTTCCTCACCGCCATCACCTCAGCTAGATGGGTGTCAAGAGCTCGGGGCACTGTCAGTCCGTAAGGATCTGTGTTTGTTTAGACCAGACTCTGTGTGTCTCCGGCCTGACACTTCGGTTTTTGCCGAAGGTTAACTTGACTTTTCACACCTCACAAGATATTTTGCTGCCTTCGTTCTGTCCTAATCCCCAAAGGGAATTAGAGAAAGCCTGGCACACCCTGGATGTGCGCAGGGCGCTTAAGGTTTACATCAAGAGGACGGCGACATTTAGAGCTTCCGAGGCCTTGTTTGTCTCCTTCTGCCAAGGGTCCTGGGGACGTAAGGTGTCGGTCTCCACACTAAGCAGATGGATCAAGGCTTGCATCACTGAGGCCTATAAGACCTTAGGCCTCGCTCCTCAGGAGGGAGTGTTGGCCCATTCCACGAGAAGTGCGTCTACCTCGGCGGCCCTGTTCACCAATGCCTCCTTGGCTGAGATTTGCCGGGCAGCGACATGGAAGTCTCCCTCCTCCTTTATTAGACATTATAAGCTAGATGTGTTTCAGTCCGCCGAGGCGGCCTTCGGTAGGAGGGTCCTCCAGCAGGTAGTAGCTGAGACCGCAGGTTCTGCCTAGGCACCTCCCTCCCATCTGGAGAGGGCTTTTGTAAATCCCAGATTACAGGAGGTCAGGACCCTCTCTGCTGGGAAAACGAACGTTGGGTACTTACCGTGACACGTTCATTTCCAGCATGAGAGGGTCCTGGCATCCTGCCCACCCTTGGTGCCACCCTGCGGTCCAGCTCGACCTGGTGACGGACCCCCAGTTTTTCTCTGTTCGCTGGTTGTTTGTTGTTTGTTGTTTGTTCCCTATGGAGGCTGGTCTCATGGAGACGACCTTATGTTATTTTTTCTATGCTATCTGATTTTACCGATTAAAGGTCAGTTTGTGATTTTATCTGCTACTCGCTTGGCTTGTTATTAACTGAGGCCCAGGGGGGTTAGCTCCTCCCTATATCGGGTCCGGTCTTCTCTTTTGTCCCTGCCTACAGGAGCGAATGGGAGGTGCATAACCCAGATTACAGGATGCCAGGACCCTCTCATGCTGGAAATGAACGTGTCACAGTAAGTACCCAACATTCGTTTCTCTGTCGCCTCTAGCTACTCTAAATTAGAAGCAAACTTAGAGTGTATGGCACCCTTGTTATACGCTGGGGTTTGGTTCCAAGATCCTCCGTGGATGCTCAAGCCCCATTCAATATAATGGCATAGCAAAATGGTGTCCCTTATAAAAAAATGGAAAATCAAGGTTTGATATTTGAAATTTATACTTTTTTTGAACATATTCAAACTGTGTATGCTTGAATCCATGTATAAAAAATCCGTTTATAAGAAGGGCTGACTGTACTTTATTTTTCATAGGTCCAGCAGTGACTCAGTTTTCTACAATGGTGGGGATGACATGTATTGTTAGAATTAAGGGACAAGGGTACATCTGAATGGAATTTGTTTTCAAAGCCAAGAGCAGAAGAATAAGAAATTGGTTGCTGTTGTTAAACAATCAGGAGTCAAGGACTCTTGGTGTTCTACTGCCGATTATCAAAAGAACTGTTGGTGGAGCCTGACCTTGTTGCAAAGATAGTGATTCTCACGTGTTGTTGGACTATGGCTCCGTGCATTCCTAGCCAGCTTGGCAGTAGACAGGAATTCTGAAAGTTGTAGAACAATTTGAGCCTCCAAGGATGGGTTACTGCTTTGAAGTATATGCTGTCTTGTGATGTCCTCAGTTATCTGTGTGTATGTGTGTCAGCATAACCAGTGATGGGGATTATTGGGAGCTGCAGTCCCAACATGTGAACAGTTGCATGAGTCCCATCTCAGATCTAAGGAAGCCCTGACCACCTGTCTCTCTCTCTCCCTCTTCCCCCCCCCCCGTGTGTGTGTGTGTGTGTGTGTTTTAAAAAAGTAAGCCTGATTTATAGCAGCTTAGATTGCTTGTTGGTTGAGCCCAGCAACATATACTCTTATCTGGCAGCAGTTGTCCAATTCATAGAATCATAGAGTTGGAAGAGACCTCAAGGTCCATCCAGTCCAACCCAATTTTCCCATGCAGGAACACAGAATCAAAGCACTCCTGACAGATGGCCATCCAGCCTCTGTTTAAAAACCTCCTCCAAAGAAGGAGACTCCACCACTCTCCGAAGGAATGTATTCCACTGTCAAACAGCTCTTACTGTCAGAGGTTCCTCCTAATGTTTAGGTGGAATCTCTTCCTGTACTGTATTTTCCGGCATATAAGATGACTTTTTGACCCTCTAAAATTGGGTCAAAAGTCGAGGGTCGTCTTATACGTCGGGTTAAGCCCGGCAACAACAGAGCCGCGTGGCCCGGCATGCACACGCTCGGCCACCAGCTTCCCAGGCCTCCGGAGGCCTGGGAAGCTGGCAGCCCCGCGCAGGCTTCTAAGGGGCCTCCAGAGGCCTGGGAAGCCGGCAGCCCTGCACAGGATTCTATGGGACCTCCAGAGGCCTCAGGGGTAGCCTTATACGGTGAATATATCCTAAACTCTATATTTTTATTCAAAAAGTTGGGGGTTGTCTTATACGCCCGGTTGTCTTATACGCTGGAAAATACAGTAGTTTGAATCCATTGTTCCAGGTCCTATTCTCTAGAGCAGCAGAAAACAAGCTTGCTCCATCCTCAATATGACATCCCTTCAAATACTTAAACAAGGCTATCATATATCATTAGAAGAGACCTCTTAACCATCTCTTCTCCAGGCTAAACATACCCAGGTCCCCAAATCTGTCCTCATAAGTTCCCAGGCAGACCTTTGCTTCTCCATCCTTCTAACATGGATGGAACCTGGAACTTTCTACATGTAAAGGGTATGCCCTGCCATTGAGCAATCATTTTTTAATCTCCCTTCTCCATCATCTGAACAGCTTTCTTCTAGACACTAGTTGGAAGGTTCTCATGTTGCTGATTTCCAAAGAAAGGAGGAAACACCTAAAAGCAGGGGTAGGCAACCTGTGGCCCGCGGGCCGGATGCGGCCCGGCAAGGCCTTGGGACCGGCTCCAGCCCGGTCCTGCCGCCGATTGCTGCCGGGGCCTTTGGCGTCTCGCGCGAGGGGCATGGTGAGGCAATTGTCTATAGAAGCCTCAGAAACATGCATTTATCTTTAAAATTTTTTAAAAATCAGCAAATTTTTTCGCATGTCCTCCATTTTTTATTTAAAAAGTGACCTCCATTTGAAAATTTTGTCCTACATTTGTCCCGGTTTATTTATTTATTTAATTTTTTTTTTTAAAAAAAAAATTATTTAATTATTTATTTTTGGCTTCAGCCCCCCATTTGTCTGAGGGACAGCAACCCGGCCCCCGGCTCAAAAGGGTTGCCTACCCCTGCCTTAAAGCATAGCAAGACTCTTGTCTATTGGATTTAAGAGGTCAGAAATGCAGCTGTGCTTGCCTTGGGACCCTTTCTGTCTCAGGAGTAGAGTTTGTGTTGGCTCCACTGTTTGATTTAAGGCAGTTTTCTAGGTTCCCTTTAGATGGGTTGAACATAATGTAGCGATTTGTTTTGTTGTTGTGTACCTTCATGGCATATATGGCAACCCTATCATGGGGTGTTTTGTTTTGGTTTTTTTTTTTTTTTTTTTGGCAAGTGTCTTCAGGGCGGGGGGGGGTTGCCATTGGCATCCTCTGAGGCTGAGAGAGTGTAACTTGTCCAAGGTCACCCAGTGGGCATTTATACTCCAGCAGGGACTCAAATCCTGATCTCCAGAGTCATAGCCCAAAGCTCAAACCAGCTTAATGTGTAGAAAGTTCTACATTAAATCTCTAATAGTACCTAGTAGGGCTGGGAGAGCTTGGAGAACTGCTACCAGCTAGTGTAGACAATACTAAGCTAGAGAGGTTGCTGGCATTATTATTATTAATAATTTATTTCATTTGTATGCTGCCTTTCTCCCCATAGGGACTCAAGGCGGCTCACAGACAAAAAGTAATCTTCCGATGTTCCTATTTAAATCAGCCCTTTATCATGCACCATTTTGGCTACAAAATGATACAAACACTTGCAGGTTTGCTCTTTTTATACAGGAGAATGATTGGTTTTTGTCTATCGATTCCTCAAAACCATAAGGACTGGAACCATAAGGGAACTGTGAAAGCTTAGTGGCAAACCTCATACTTTGCATGCACAAGGTCCTACCTAGGTTCAGTTCCTAGCATCTCCAAATAGGACTGAAAAGCAGCTGTTCCATCTGTGTAGGAAATATTGAGCTGGACAGATGGAAGATCTGAGTCTGTATGAATTGGCTTCCTATATTTTTTGTGGGGGGTTTTGGGCCATGTTGCAGAACATGACCACATAGCCCGAAAAACCCACAAAAAATATGGATGCAGGGCCGTGAAAGCTTTTTTTAGCATCCTATGTTTTGTCTGCTAAAATCCCTTTCTTCTAAGAGCCGGCTCTGCTCTTTTGCAACTGCCATAGAGACCCCTGTGGAGTATTTGGGCAGGAAAGCCCAGTGTCACCCTGATCCCATCCCATTCCCAAGTCCTGGGAATCCTTCCAGCTTCTGCTTTTCTCTCATGAGCTGAACTGAATCTCAGATTTCTGTCTCATCCCTAGTATGTGCATATGATGCCTCCTGACAGCTGTGGCCTTCGGCATAAACTCCCTTCTGTGGCTGCATACAGCATTCACTTTTCTCCAGCTTTCTCTTTCTAGTTCTTGGAATTCATGGTCTGGCTGAGCAGCTTAAGTGGACCTAAACTTGCGTTGAATGCCAGTTGCTGTAGACAGCCTTTTTTAATGACATAACTTCATTCACTTTCTTTTCCTTTCAGTGCACCTGTGCTTTTCGGTCACACTCTGAGATTTTTCCCTCTGTCTTGCACCCCATAGAGGGAGAGGACTGTCTCAGCCTCCCCTCTCCCAGTTTTCTAATTTCATACCAACATATGTGTATCCCCATTTTTTATCATGGCAGTGTGCCCCCAATATCAAGATGTTTCTGCAGTTATCTGAATGGGACCAAAATGCTGCAGAGGGTGATCTAATAGCTTCTCTAGCATTTGAGGAGCAAAATCATTCTGCAAACTCACATCCTGCATTATTTCACAGTGACCTGAATAGTCCTATTGCTGCATCAGAAATCTCTTATTTGTAGAGGGCAGCATATGGTCTATTGGGACTCGATTCTGTGCCTATACACAGTATAATTAACATTTGATTTTTTTTTCCTCAGCTGTGGTTGCATTATTACACTGGCATAGTGTTTGTATGTCTGTCCATCCTTGGCTGGTTCTACAAAGCAGTGCTTTAACTGTCATGGCTTAATGCTATGGAATTCTGGCATTTGTAGTTTTGTGAGACATTTGGCTTTCACTTTTGAAGTGCTCTGGTGCCACAACAAACTACAAATCCCAGGATTCCATCACATTGAGCCATGGCAGTTAAAGCAGTGTCAAACTGCATTAATTCTGCAATGTAGATGCAGCCTAGGTCTCCAGGGCCAGATGAACTGCATCCAAGAGTGCTTGCAGATGTAATCTTGGCAGCATTGTGAATAATGTATTTAGAATTTCCATCTTCTGTTATTACTCAGGCCGCATCTGCTCTGCAGAAATAATGTGATTTGACAGTGCTTTAAGCACTGTAGTTCTATCCTATGGAATCCTGTGATTTGTAGTTTATTGTGCCACCAGAGCACTCTGAAAGAGAATATCTCACAAAACAACAAAACCCAGGATTCCATCACATTGAGCCATGGGATGTAAAGTGATGTCAAACTGCATTACCTTTGCAGTGTGGCAACAGGCCTTGGCTATGATTTCCCATAGTGTTGCACTATTTTTCCATGTCTGTAATAAATTAATTAACCACAGGATCAAGTAGTGAGTGAGACAACAGTTAGGGACAGAATAGATAACTGTGGACGTTTTGAGGCTTTATAAGTCAACATCAATGTCTTGAAGTCAGCTTGGAAACAAATAGGCATCCATTTCTGATTACAAAAAAAACCACCCCAAATTTCATACCATACTGAGCAGTGACAGTTTGGATCACCTGAGATTTCACCTTCTTTTCAAAGGTGACAATGGAACTATGAAAGTTCTTCCAAACCCAGGTCACCATCATCTCACCCGGCACAGAAAACCAGATCCAGAGTGTTTTCTGTAGCATGGGAGGCATAAGATACTACACGGGACAGACCCATGGTTGTCACAGAGGACATGAAGTCCTTGAGCTGTTCCTGACAGACCAGTCTCTGCATGGATGTTGAAGTCCCCCAGTATGACAAACCAAGGGGATTCCAACGCCATTGCCGAGACCAACCCAGCCAGCTCAGAAAGGTAGACCATTAAGCAGCAGAGTGGACAATACACCAGCAGAATCCCTCTTCTGTCCTGGCTACCCACCTTGGAAAACCTACACTCAAACCTAACAGACTGGGACAGGACACTTTGTGAGCGAGATCGAATCCCAATAGACCATTGTAACTCTGCCTCACCCCCAGGCCTTTGCAATTCTTGTACTTGGAACCATCTGGTGATTTTCTGCTGGCACCTAGTTTGAATAGCCTGTCCGTGTCTTGCCTAGTTTGTCTTTACATTTTTCTGATTTTAATATTCTTAATGGTGTCATGGAAAGAAGCATTGTCTTTGTGGGAAGTAGCAGAGATTGGCCCCCAGAAGGAGATAAAGTAATTGCAGAAGAACCCATGGAGGACATCTTGCTCAAACAGCCATCCACTACAAACCTTGAGCAAATGCCTCTTCCTTCTGTGTTCTTGCATAACTCCAAAGTACGGTCTTGTACAAGTGAAATACCAGTATGTTTGAATGGAGGTTCTCTCATATATATATATATATATATATATATATATATTTCTGGGTTAGATATAACAGAATTGCAGAGTTGGAGGAGACCACAAAGGGCATCCAATCTAACCTCAAGAAAACGGTGTATATCATATTCTAGTTTTGAACCCGTGAGCCCCTGAATTTGGGAGTAAGAAAACATAAAATTTTTACTAGTGTGTAAAAATTTCTATTAGTATGCTGGGCACTGGCTGAGGAGGAACTAAAACTCTGGCACTTTGGTTGTCGCCGACTGCATTTCTGTGCTGGGTGTGGTGGAGAATGAGTCTTGCTTTCTCTGTCAGTCTGGTTTGTTTCGTACTGGGTGCGGTGGACCCATGGAGCATGCCAGCCCTTCTCCACTAGCTTGCTAACTTGCTGCATTCAGTTTTCTCATGCCTTTGACAATGATGCTAGTGGTTAAATACAAAGCTGCCCAAGTATAGTCGGCCCTCCTTATCCATGGATTTTTTATCCATGGATTCAAGCATCCATTGCTTGAATTTTTTTTTAAAGTATAAATTCCAAATAACAAACCTATTGGGATCTTGTCTAGTTCTTTTATAGCTGTCCTTCCCATTTCTAGTCTTCTGGTTTTACAACTGCAGTTTCTATTCTGATCATTGTTTGATTCAAGGTATCGGAACTTTAGGTCCGAACAGACATGCCAAGATAAAGCTGCTTCGGGTCACTTTGGAGGTATGTTGTTGAAATGACACATGCATCTTAAGAGGCCAGAAGCTCCACCAAAGCCATGCAGGACTGAAGCATGGCTTTGGTGCAGCTTCTAGTCTCTTAAGATGCATGTGTCATTTCAACAGCATACCACCAAAGTGACCCGAAGCAGTTTTATTTTGGCCTGTCTGTTCAGGCCCATTATTTCAGTTTCCTTGTTGCCAAGTTGAATTTATGTAGTTACTCTGTTAAGTTCAATATATATACATTGGAGGTGTACAGGAGCAAAAAAGATATACAACCGAATAGACACAACTGTTAGAATCACATAAGTAATTGTTTTCTCAATTAGTACAGATTTGAGAGCTGTACAGTGAGGAAAGTGGAAAAGAAGAAAATCGGTTTATTTGAAATGTGGTGTTAGAGAAGAGGAAAGCCAGTGTGGTGTAGTGGTTTGAGTGTTGGACTATGACTCTGGAGACCAGGGTTCATATGCTGGCTTGGCCATGAAACCCAGTGGGTGATCCTGGATAAGTCACATTCTCTCAGCCTCAAAAGATGGCAATGGCAAATCCCCTCAGAAGAAACTTGCCAAGAAAAAGCTAAGAAAACATCTTAGGGTTGCCAGAGGTCAGAAATGACTTGAAGGCATACAACAACAACAAGCTGGAGAAGAGTGCAGAGAGTACCATGGATGGCCAAAAAGACAAATAAATGGGTCCTAGAACAGATCAAACCAGAAACCTCCTTGGAAGTCAAGATGATCAAGTTGAGGTTGTCATACTTTGCCCATGTCATGAGAAGGTATGATTCATTGGAAAAGACAGTGATTCTGGGAAAGGTGGAGGGAAGCAGAACGAGTGGAAGACTGCATGCTAGATGGATAGATTCTATTAAGGAGGTCATGGGTATGAATTTACAGGACCTGAGCAGAGCAGTGTAGGACAGGGAGTCTTGGAGATGTCTAATCCATAGGACCACGATGAGTCGGAATTGACTTGAAGGCGGTTAAGAACAAACAGGAGCACCATCTCGTTAAAGAAAAGGTTTTTGCAATGAAGGAAGGATCCTGTATATCTCTATAATAATAAAAATGCCAGGACAGGGGCCGACTTGGTTCCATTTCTGCTCTTTTTCTTTCGTTGCCTTGGCGTGCATCCTCTCTGTCTCAGGAAGAAGGGTGTCAAATTGAGGGGATGAAAAGCAATGGGACTTCTCCCTGATGCAAGCCTTTCCCCAGAAAGGGAGGAGTGTGTGTGTGTGTTTCTTTGTGTTCATTATTGGTGCAGCAGCTTGGCTGGCCAGCTGCTGAGTGGTTTAATCCTGCTGGTGGTAAGAGAATGGCAGGATTGCACTACATTGGGCCAGATGAAACAGCTGCTCCTGGAGCTGCTCCAAGAACTTTCTATTCTCCACTTTCCACAATCCCAACACCTCTGGGGACTTTTTGTGGAGGTGGAACAGGCAGCGGGTGGGGGTGGCAGCCCAGATCTTGTACATATAGTGTGCCGGTTGTCTGACTGCTTATTGTACACATTTGTTGTTGTTTTGTGCCTTCCAAGTTATTTCCAACTTCTGGTGACCCTAAGGTGAAGCTATCATAGGATTTCCATGGCAAGATTTGTTCAGAAGGCGTCTGCCATTGCCATACCCTGAGGTTGAGAATATGTGACTTACTCAAAGTTACCCAGTGGGTTTCCATGGCTAAGCTGGGATCTGACCCCTGGTGTCCTAGTCCAACGCTCAGACCAATGCACCTTGCTGGCCCTTGATGCACATGTACAGAGTGAAAAATCTAAAGTCTTCCCACCTCCTCTCCAGTTCCAGTGCTGTGCCCTTGGAGTCCTTGTGATTTTCTGCTATTTATACTTACCTTTAAAACTGGCAACCATTGGCCACTGTTTTTTGGGGGAGGAAGGGATTAAAATATACAAGCAACCTGATGACCTCTGCTGCTATCGGATTGTAATTCCATAATCTCTTGTCAAAAACCCTAGTGTCCCTTAGGACACTGGGACACCAGGGTTCAGATCCCATGGTGTAATGGTCTGAGTGGGGAATGATGCGAGTTTAAACTTTGTTTATGAAGCACTGTAGATGTACACAGTGCTGTACAAAAAGTCCATTTGCAGTAATTCGCCAGGTCTGTTTTTCACTGCTGCAACTTTGAGGAACTCTTGGATTCATTTTTCTGTGCTCCCCATACATTTACAGACCCACAAATCCAGTGGTGAAGAAGGTACACAGAGAAGGTATAAGACCTGTTTCTTGTCTTTAAATGGAGGCTGGATAGCTATCTCCTTTAGTTACATGACAGTAGGTGGAATAGATTACCCTTGCCTTTGATTTCATTTCTATGGTTTTATGAGGACTCTTTTACATGAACAGCTTCTCCAAGAAGAATTGTTAGCAAACACTTCTATATATGACTTGTGATGGACTTATGTGATGCACACAGTAGCCGTAGCTGTGAGACTATGTACCATGACCCCATTGCTGCTCAACTGTTGTGTTGTCTGTGTAAGGCATAGTTGGTACCAGTATAGAGCTGCTTAAAAGCCTAATGCTTGCCATCCACAATTTTGCAACTGTATAGTTGAGGCCTGTGGACCTGTGACTGTGCTACCATTCCTATGATAATTTACCATTGACTAGGTGATGCAGAGTTTAGCAACATCTGGAGAGCCAGATGGAAATGACTCCAACCACACTGTTGAACACAACATTTCTTTCTATCCACTACCCTGGAGAATGTCACTGGGATGGACAAAATTAGGTTTAATCACATAAGTGAGAGTAAAAAGAGTATGGTTTCCCAATATGAGCATCAAATTAAGCATTGCATTATGCTTTCAGAGCTGTTATGTCAATCAGAGTATATGGCTCTTATGTTGGACTGCAACTTGTATGCTTCCTAACCATTGACTGTCTGCTGGCTAAGGCTGATAGGTGTTGTAGTCAAACAGCATCTGGAGGGCCACAAGTTTACTTAATCTTGATGTGCTGCTCTGAGAGTGTTATGGAATGGCATATGATACTCACTGCCAATCTCTCAGGACTTCACAGAAAAAGGTGCAAGTAGAGAGCTGAATTCAGCAGCACCCATGTTGTGAAACTGCTTCACAGGGAGTGAAACGTAAGGCAGAATTAGGGTAGAAGTCAGCTCATGACAAAGAACAGTTGCTGTTCGGTGGCTGACCCAGGAACAGTTGTTGCAGCTGGTTAGCAAGTGAACTTTTGGAAGGTTTACTGAGATATTATGTGTGTGTTACACTTTCAGTGTGGAGGTGAAGTCATGCATAAACTATGATCTGATTGTTAAAAATTCTGATTGTTGGAAATTCTGGTGGATTCCCTCCTGGAGATAAGGATTGGAAACTAGAAAGAATCATAGAATCAGCAGTTGTCTTCTTCTTTTTCTCTAGGCATCATCTTTATCTTTGGTATTGCAATGTTTTATTTCATAGCTTACTGTTCTTGCTCCTAGACACCCAATCCTACAGGGAAATTAGGTGTTCAATAGGAATGAAAGGTGCATAAATGGAGAGGGATCTGTGGTCCAGTTCAGCTTTCTCTGAATATGTCTGGGATGGGTTGGAGGCTTCCAAATTTATCTGGGGTCTTAAAGTTCCTCTTTTCCTGACATATGAAAATAACATATTCAAGACCATCAGGTGCCAAGGACATTGTATTTTATACATTTTTTTCACTGTGCAATTTAGCCATGGCTGCTCAGACATACGTTCCTGTGAGTATTTGCAATACGTTCCCAGGTGAGTATGTGTAATAATTGCAGTGTTTCATGCAGTTGGAGAAGAGAATAATGTAACAGCATTTTAGATCTAGAGAGTGCAAGACAAAAAGAGTACCCCTCCTTGCATTGTGGAATGATGTTCTGGCATTTTGTCTTGCCCAGCTCTTGAGCTATCCCCTAGATTGCTTGCACTACTAAAGACACCTGTTACTGCTTGCCATTCTACATTTTGTGGCTGATAGATGCACTGTGTGGAGAAGGGAGGGGCAGAAAGCATGATCCCCAGAGGGGCCATCTATATCTACATTCTGCTCAGCCTAAAAGAAGACCAGCAGGATGAGAGGTGGTATAGCACATCTTGCTGTATGTGGTGACAGTGCTCAGTTTGGCAGGTGTTTCCTGAGTGCCAGGAGAAACTATTAAATGAAGTAAGTGGGCGTATGACTATAGTTACTGAGTTAAAATGCATATACTGTATATATACCCATGTCTAAGTCTAGAAATTTTAGTCAAAAATTTGACCCAAATAACCCAAGTCAATTTAGCCACATGTCAGTATAAATACTGTACTTTAACTCTTATTTAAAAAAAGAAAAGAAACCATCCCATGGTGAAAGGAAAGAGTGTAATCTTTCCTGGGAGCACCAACCTCCCTCTATTTTCTCATCCATCCTTTAATGTGAGCAGAAACAGTTATCCCTGCTAGAATTTTGTAAATTGGCAATGTTTTCCTTTGCTTCATCCTTTAGATCCTTTGTTACATTCCCCTCGACTTATCCATGGGTCATATCAAAATCCATAATTTTGCCCCAAAACCTGCCCTCAACTTATACATGAGGTCGAGATATAGTCGAGTATATACGGTAAATATGAAAAGCTGATTTTTGCAGAAATCTCATTTTGAAGGCTTTGTTTCTATTTTGGGTGAGTTTTACATATGGCTGGGGAAAACATACATTTTTGGATTCCCTTTGCCTTACAGTGCATCTATCAGCCACAAAATGTAGAATGGCATCCAGTAACAGTGTTTCTAGCAGTGCAAACAATCTAGGAAGTAGCTCAAGAGCTGGCTAAAACAAGATGCTAAAACTTTATCCCACAATGCAAGGAGGTGTGCTCTTTTGTCTTGCACTGTCTAGATCATAAGATGCTGTTACTTTATTTTCCCTGCCAACTGCATGAAATGCTGGTTAATCCACCCTAAATATAAGGACCTTTTTGAAAGACTATATACACTTTCATCTTCCTAACCAGGGACCATTCCCAGTCTAGAGCCTCTCTTTAGTCCTCCCTAAGCATATGGTGAATCTTTTGGCATCTCCATGGAATCTCACTATCTTCACCTGCTCCCCTGGAAGGCAGCCTTCTTCTTCGTGGTCTCTGCGAATCATACAAATGGCCAAGCGCCACCACCGTGTCTATCCCTGAAAAGGGTGATGGGACCGAAGGAGCACGCCAGTTGAGGTCCAAGTCTAAGTCCTCCAAAAAGGACAAGACTAAGCCCAAGGTCTCGAGCTCCAAGAAATATTCAGCCCATGTTAAGGATACGAGCTCCCTTGCGGATTCAAGCTCAAAATCCTCCTCGAAAAAGAGGCACAGGCCCTTGGATTCAGGAGACAGTTCTCCTCAGGGCTCATCGAAGAAGAGGCCTTTGGATTCAGGAGATGGCTCTGCTCACGGTTCTTCCCACAAGAAAGCACGTACCAAGACTCCTGATGGGGCTCAGTTGTCCTCCAAGGACCTGCATGAGACCTTCGGTACCACTCGAGGCTGAGTCTCCCCAGGCCCATCGGGCCCCGGCTTCAGCGTCGGTCGCTTCTCCACCTGCTACGTTGGCCTTCCACCAACTTTCCGAAGAGGAGGTCGACACTGCCACTCGGTCACCTCGTCACCGGTCACCTACGCTGGTTCCTCTGGTTCAAATCCATGAGGTAGAGGTTCACCATCAGGAAGACTCGGATTATTACTACGATAGCGAGACGGACAAATATTTTGTCTCAATCGTGACATCATCCACAGTCGCTTGAGCCCTAAATCCACGGTGCCACCAATGCTGAAGTCCACTTTGTCGCCAGTGCCAAAGTCCACTTTGCCACCAACGTTGAGACCCACTCCACCACCAATGGTTCTGGTACCGTTGCCCATGTCAGTCCCAAGACCGCGTTCCGTTGTTGCCACTGCTACCTAGACACGACACTCCTCTTTGCACATGGTGTTGGATGCTGACGCCTCTGAATCGACCATGATGACTTACATCACAGGGATCCACGTACTTCACAAACCAACTCGGGCTCCTCGGATGAGGTCACCCCACAATCCCTGCAAAAATTGTTCCAACCAGGTGCTTCGTCTCCCACTGACGATGTGCGTACCTTTGTGGAACACATCATTAAGATGGCAAACATGTTGGACCTCCAGATCACCCACATGGAAGATGACGCCGCCAACCCCATTGAGAGACGGGTTCACAGCAAGGTTCCGACGCCGCCTTCTATTCCGCTGCTGCCATCACTTGAAAGAATAGCTAAGCACTCTTGGGACGTACCTGCCTCACTGACACCCATGACCAGGAAGACTGAATCCCTCTACAGGATTTCTCCTTCTCAGTCTTCTTGGTTGTTTGCACACCCCAAACAGAACTCTGCCATTGTCGAGGGGTCTCAACAATCCTTCACGCCGAAGACATCCACGTCACCTGTGGACCAAGAGGCCAAGCAGGTGGACAGACTAGCAAAAAAGGCCTACTCCTCTGTTCTGGACTTAAGGTCGCCAATTATAATGCCTGTATGAGAGCTTACATACAGTGCTTGATGGAGAAAATCTCCCCCATCATATTGGATGTCCCAGATGAGTGTCAGCGTGTCCTGATGGAGATTAGAGATGAGACCCACTCCATCGGGAGCTGGTTGATTACTTCAGCCCGGCACTCCACGGATTGTTCAGCCATGTCTATGGCGGCTGCCATTGCTCTCAGGAGACACGCTTGACTCTGCTCCAGATCTGGACCGGAACGTGAAGGCCACCATCAAGGACATGCTGTTCGACGATGCAGACCTGTTCAACCATGAGACCGATGAGCGCTTCAACTTTAAATACAGTATGAAGGCGGCTGCCACGAAACATGGTAGGTCTACTCCATCCCAGACCCCATTTCGAAAACACCAGCAGCAGTGGTATGGTCAGGGCCAGCGGCCTTTCCAACAGGACCACCCATACCAACAGCAGGAGCACCAAACGCAACCCATCCCAGTTGCAGTGTTTCAACCCATCCCTCTTTTTCTTCTGGCCGCCGCCAGCCCCCTGCTTGGTACCGTAAGAACCGCAAACAGGATACCGACCAGGGCAAGAAGAGATCCTGAAGGGTTCCTGCATGCTCTGCCGCCTCCGGCTCCTTCTTCTGTGACATTCTGAGGCCCTTCTTTAACACCTGGGCCTCTGTGACTTCCAACTCTTGGGTCCTTGACATTGTCTACAGGAGATATGCCCTCAAGTTCGAAGAGCTCCCTCCAACTGGAGCTGTTCTTTCCACTCCCCCTCACACACCCTTCTCAACGAAGTACGCATTCTTTTGGCTAAGGGCGCAATCTTGCCTGTTGACCCCTCTCAAGCCCCTAGATGTTTCTTCTCAAGATACTTCACGGTTCCCAAGACTGATGGGGGCATTAGACCGATTTTAGACTTAAGATCCCTCAACTCCTGTTTGGTCTACCGTTGATTCCGTATGGTAACTCTTGCCTCTATTCTGCCCTTGTTGCACCAGGGTTTGTGGTTTGCGATCATTGACCTGAAGGATGCCTACTTCCGTGTGGGGATTCGAGAGAGTCACCAGAGATTCCAGCCATTTGCTATTGGGCCCAACATGTACCACTACAATGTCCTCCCCTTCAGCCTCTCAACAGCTCCGAGAGTCTTCACCAAGTGCATGGCTCCAATTATGGCCTATCTTCACCAGCGAGGCTCCAGAGTCTTCCCGTACTTGGATGACTGGCTCCTCGCAGCCCCTTCTGAGGACGAACTGCGGAGAGATGTCGACTTCACCTTATCGCTCCTCTCATCCCTCAGGCTCATGGTGAACTTGGGCGGGTTATAGACCGCCCATTTGGGGCGGGCTGCACCCGCCCCTTTCCCCGGTGTATCAGGGCCTCAGCTGCTAGAACGGGAGCCGCTGAGGCCCCGATCCGCCACTTTTCAGGCTGCGGGGAAGCAGCAAAATGCCGCTTCCCCGCAGCCTGAAAAGGGGTGTCCCTGGGGCTTCAAGCCCCAAGGACACCCCGGGGCAGCGGGGAGAAGGAAAAAGGGGCCGCTTGGCCCCTTTCTCCATTGTTTCGCTGGGCGCAGCCGTCTGAAGGCTGCACCCAGCGAAGCAAAGCGCCGCCGCAAACCAGGAAGGAACTCTGAAATGGAGCTCCTTCCTGGTCTGCGGAAAGCGCGCCCTAGGCGCCCTGGCGCAGACCGACAACGTCACGTCCGCGCCGCCCCGTGTAGAGGCGGCGCGGTCATGACGTCGTCATGGCGTTCCCCCTTGTGGAAGGGGAGCCGCCATTTTGTACGGACTCAGTCCGTACTAGGGTTAGGGGGGTGTGGAAGCACCGCACCTTCCTAACCCTAGTACGGACTGAGTCTGTACTTTAATGGCGGTTTGTAACCCGCCTTGGAAAAGTCTCATCTTTCACCATCCAGACGGATCAAGTTCATTGGCACCGTCCTCGATTCCGAAGACTGCCTCGCCCACAAGCGAGTGAAAGGCAGCGATGTCCAGATAGCCCTATGACACATGGCTTCCACGACATTCATGACTCCGTGGGCAAGACTTCAGTTTCAGCCCCTCCAGTCATGGTTCCTGTCAGCCTTCAATTCAGTGACAGACTCCCCGTCCAAGTGGCTCACCGTTCCGAGGCCTGTCTCCCGCTCCCTTCATTAGTGGCTCGACTCCCGGAATGTCTGCGTTGGCATGCCTTTTTCTCCTCCTCAGCCCCAGGTCACGCTGACCATGGACGCTTCCTTGGAAGGTTGGGGCGCCCACATGTCAGGCCTCCTCATCAAGGACAAGTGGTCCCTGGACGAACAGGCTCTCCACATCAATGTCCTCGAGATGCTGGCTGTAGAAAAGGCCCTGAGAGCCTTCAAAACAAACCTCTCCAGCAAGGTAGTGCTACTGCTGACAGACAACACCACCATCATGTACTACCTCAACAAACAAGGCGGCACCAGGTCACAGACCCTGCTCGACATCACGCTTTGCATCTGGGACTGGTGCATCCCAAGAGGGATCCTGCTCCAAGCAGTCCACTTGCCAGGAGAGGAGAATGACTTGGCCAACCAGCTCAGCAAATCTTCCACCGTCTGCCACGAGTGGAGGCACCATCTCCAAACGGTCAACAACCTCTTCAGTCGGTGGGGAGCTCCCCAGATCGACCTCTTCACGACCGCTCTCAACAGCCACTGTCCCCAGTTCTGCTCCCGAGCGCGCAACGAGAACTCCCTCGGAGATGCGTTCACCTTCGTTTGGTCAGGAGAGATGCTGTACACCTTCCCTCCATTCCCACTGATCACCAGAGTGGTGTCCAAGATGACAAGGGACCACTCGGATGCCATCCTGATCACTCTCTGGTGGCCGAGACAACCGTGGTTTCTGTCCCTGCTCCACTTCTCCCAAAGAGACTTTCTCCATCTCGAGTTCCATACAGACCTCCTCACTCTCCAGGACACTCGAGTTCGACATCCGGACATCGGGAACCTATCGATGGTGGCATGGAGACTTCGGCCCTAGCTACCTCCCTTGGTACAGACGGTGACTTTGGCTGCCCAAAAGCCAGCCACCAAAAAGTCTTACGCTTCCAAATGGAAGAAGTTCCTGAATTTCCTCTCTGCGAGAGGCCTTTCTCCATCCCAAGTGACAACACCTCTGGTCTCGGTGCCAGCACCTGCTTGGACTTTGGATGCTGTGCTGTCTGTCCTGCAATCCAAGCTCTTTGAACCCATGGCCACAACTGACTTGCAGCTATTGACTTAGAAGACAGCCTTTCTTGTGGCCATCACCTCTGCCTACTGTGCAGGTGAACTCTGTGCCTTGCGGAGGGACCAGCCTTTCCTTAGGTTCCATAAGGATAAGGTTGTCCTCCGTACTGACATTACCTTTTTACCTAAGGTGGTGTCTGCCTTCCACATGTGTCATGACATTGTTTTACCGACCTTGGCCTCAAACCTATCCACCGACGTCGAATGCCGCTTGCACACCTTGGATGTTCGGTGGGCTTTGGCCTTCTATTTGGACAGAGCTGCGGGTTCGAGTCTTTCCAAGAGACTTTTCCAATGCTACTCGGAACCGAAGAAGGGACTGCCTGTGACTGCACAGAGGCTTTCCAAATGGGTAGCTGGTACCATCCACCTCTGCTATGAACTGTTGGGCAGACCTCTCCCGGCCAGGGTTTGGTCCCATACAACTAGGGCGGTAGCGACATCCTCCGCTTTTCTGACTGGGGTCCCCTCGGAGGATGTCTGCAAAGCTGCTGTTTGGTCCCAGCCCTTGACTTTCATAAAACATTATAGGCTGGACACCAGGGCCAAATGGGACGCAGCTGTTGGGAGGGCAGTGTTGGTTTCAGGTTCACATTGATGACACTGCATTTCCATTTGTTTACATGTTATTGAAAGGAATGTCTTTTTGCCAGAATTGGCTTGGTTTACAGCATTCCTATGGTTTACATACAGGTCTTGCATGGCCTGGTGTGTTGTTCTGTGCCTTTTGACTTGAACAGGTTAAAATACTATTTATTGAAGTACTGAATACAACTGACACAATTTTTGGTTCAATAATTTATTATGGTTAATAAACACAGCTTGTTTGAACTTTACTTGGTTGCATACCTGTAACAGTATTTCTTTGAGTGGTCATCTGTGAATGCATACAAATCCCGCCTGTCCTCCCCTCAGTGTCCTGCTGTACATTGGCTCATTCTCATGTCACTTACGGGGCATAAATTTTGGAACTAGGGAAAGAGCAGGAATGCAGGGGACTTATAAGGGATGAGCGGAGCTACCGACAAAAAGTTGCACAGTTAACTTTGCCCAATGATTCCAGAAGTTTTCCGAGCAGCACTGCGCAGGCACAGTACAACCCATTTGTATGTATTCGCAGATGACCACTCGAAGAAATACCGTTACAGGTATGCAACCTGTCCTTCTTAGTCGCCATTACATCTGCTCATAGGGCTAGTGAATTGGCAACCTTAAGGATGGGCACCCCCCCCCCTACTTATGCTTTCATAGGGACAAAGTGGTCTTTCTATAGACAACTCCTTCCTGCTTAAGGTAATGTCCACCTTCCATCTCAAGCAGACCTTGGTTCTTTTGACTTTGACACTAGCCTCTGACCGTGAACCTGGTCTCCTTACCATAGAATCTAGCCCCTAGATGTTAGAGGGCACTCTTATGTTGCCTGGACAAAACAGTTCCGGAGAACTCTTTGTCTGTTTGTCACCTATGGTACATGTAAGAAAGGAAAGGCAACCTCATTTCAATGATCCTCCCACTGAGTGGTGAATGCTATTTACCTTATTTTCCCTTGCTGGGAAACCACATCCGCAGGGGTTAAAGCTCATTTTGGCTTGAACAATGGCTACCTCATTGGTTTGCCTCCGAGGGGTTCTTCTCCTGGAACTCTGCCAAGTGGATATGTGCTTGCAACCATCTACATTCCTGTCTTGTTTCAGGCTGGAGGCTCACTCCTGCTTTGATGTGGCTTTTGGTAGGATGGTATTGTCATTGGTCTTGACCCACCATCCTCAGTGAATTAAATTAGCTTTCTGTTCTCCCATAAATGTGATCACAGATACCATGCAGAAGAACAAGAAGTTGTCTAGCTGTAACTGGTTTTTCGAGTGGTCATCTGTGCACTCAACAATCTGTCCTCCTTTCTTCTTCATGTATTGTGTGTCTTCAAGTTATTTATGACTTATGGCTTTCCTGGCATGGTTTGTTCAGAGGAGGTTTGCTATTGATTTCCCCTGAGACTAAGAGCATGTGATTTGCCTCATTCCCACTTATCTCTTGATTCACTTCCTGCACCAATTCCTGTAACTGGTTCAGCAAACAGCGTGGTTCCCACTATGTTTGCGCCAGTTTCAAGAATCGGTGCAAGAAGCGACAGCCGCGGCTTCTCCCTCCGTCCTTCCTGGCCATACTGAGGGCGGAGGAGAGGCCAGGGCGGAAGGAGAGAGGCAGGCCAGGAGGGTGGAGCATGGCGGTATGGCCAGGAAAGCTGCTGCCAGTGGGAACAAAGGCAGATTTGAATCAGATTCTATTCCACCTGGTTCCCATTTGGGCTGAATCTATTTATTTCCAAATAAATCGATTCAGCCCAAAAAACATCCCATTTTACCAGCGTCTTTTTTACACAATGGGTAAAAACCATGGGCCCCCCTTTCCGAATCGCTTCAGGGATTCAAATTAAGCGAGAACCATGGTGATTTAAACCGGATCAAGATCTGGTTTAAACCATAGTGGGAACAACCCCCTAGTGGGTTTTATGGCCAAGTTGGGAATTGAATCCTGGTCTTCAGAATCATAGTCCAATAATCAAACCACTATGCCATGCCTTTATTGCAGAACTACCACTCAGTGGACTTGGAACTGGGATTAGGTATGGTTTATTAGGTTTGTGGTTTATATCTGCAGTGCACAGGGAGGAATTGCAGCCAAAATGCAGCTCTAGAAGCTTCTCAGGATCTCCATACAAGTGCAGAATGACCGTATGTGTGAGTACACAGATAACTGCTCAAAGAACCACACTTATAAGTAGGCAACCTATTCTTTCTCTTGGTCTGAATATAGCCACCACTGGCCCTTTTGTTATTTTTAACCTCTCTAGCAAGTTGGAGCTCATTCTGACCTAAAGATTTTCTGAACTTCCCCCTACAATCACTGGATATTCATTTGTATTCCTCTTTGGTGATTTCCCCTTTCTTCCATTTCTTCTACATAGCTTTTTTTAATCCCACTCATCTGAGATTTCAGCTGATCTGAGCAGCATAGCAGGGGAAGACTTGGGGTATGATTGAATGCAGGAGACAGTGTAAGTAAAAACTGCAACACAGAACACATGTCTGCTGTGAATATCTGTATATATAGTGTATATCTTCTGTATATGCTTCCTACACAACTCCCAACATTTTTCTGCAAAGCTGAGGACTAGAACGTTGTGGCTTTTTGACAAAGAGTGAAAGAATGAATGAATGAATGATGAACTTCTCCAGAAATCAGTGTCTTTTTTTTCACAGCCAGTTGCTCTATGATACTTAAAGACAAAACAGCTGTGAATATGAGGCCCTTGAACTTTGGGAAGCAGGTGCAGAGGAGGGTCCCTTGTTTAAAAGAGAGAATTTCAGCTGGTGCCCTTCATAACACAGGCTTTAAAACAACTATTCCCAGTCCAATTTCTTCTTGGGCATAGTGGTTAAAAGTATGAATGCCTGGTTATGTTCTGCATCTGGTCACTCTAGCAGAGAGCTTGCTGTTTGTGCCAGAAAAGAGTGTTACATGGTTGGTTGGCATTTTAACTGTCAGAGAAGAGGGGCTGCACACGCATACACAAGGGAATGGGGGTGAAAGGATCTTGCTTGGCTGCATTTGTCATATTTCTTGAAAGCTATCTAGAATATTGTTATTTCAGTAGAAGAGTAGAATTAAGCAGTTTTGTGTTGCACCAAGTTGCTTTTATTTTAGTCGACTATAATTTTCCTTATGTATATGTGCACCCACACACACACAGAGTAGGTCTTTGGTATCCGCTGGGGTTTGGTTCTAGGACCCCCCGTGGATAACAAAATCCATGGATGCTCAAGTCCCATTAAATACAATGACATAGTGAAATGGTGTCCCTGGTATAAAATGGCAAAATCAAGGTTTATTTTTGGAAGTGTATATATACTTTTTAATATTTTCAAGCCGTGGATAAAGACTCCATGGATATAGCAGGTTGAATGTGTTAAGGTATTAAAGGTGAAAATGTTCAGATGTGGCAATGTTTGCAGAAGCCTAGATTGGCTACAGCTAGAGTTCTAAGCAGCAGCCGGATGCTCAAGGTCAAATGTGCTGGACTAAATGTAAATATGCCATGTTTTCAATCAGAAGAGGGATTGGTGTCTATGGTGCATAGCAACTTGTATAGGAAGAGGTTGGGCTAAGTCATGGCCTCATGGCAATTATGTATATAAGCCCAAACACTGTTTTTACTGTGTGGGATAGTGTGGTGTGACGGTTGGTGAGAGATTTTGTATAGTGGTGTTTAGCTCGTGTTATTTGGAATTAAGAATAAAATAAAGCCCTCTTAGGAGAGAACTTCTGGAGAGTGTTTCTTTGATCTAGCAGCTGTTTCTCCAGGCACTCTTCCAAGTAAGCCAAGGCTTGTGTTTGAAGCTTCGCTCTGATCCTGTAGTGGAGAGATAACCGACGTCCATCTTCATCCATTCGACATCGGACCAGAATCATCAGCAAGATTCATCAACAAATATCAACAAGTGGTAGCAGAAGATGGTTGCCAAGTTGGTTCCTGGTTCTGAAGGTCATTGGTTGATGTTGATCCTGATCCAGAGAGTGTGAGCTGAAGAGTTTCTACCCGCTGTAAGTGTGCATTGTTGTGTTGCTGTTCATCTGACTGGTGCTGGAAGGTGAAAGGGAAGATAACAGTAGGAGTTGGAATACTGCCGGGACTTTGCTGTCTTGTTTTGAAATATGGAGGCAGTTAGATATCCCAAGTTATGCAACACCAACTGCAACACTTGGGCTACGTGTACGGAGGCGTTGCTTGTCCGTGAGGGTCTTTGGCATGTGGTGGAAGGTGGACTTACTGAAGGTACACTTGATCAGGATATGAGGGCACGAGCTACTATATTATTAACTTTAGAGCCAAACCAGATTAACCATGTCTGGGAAAAGAGGACTGCAAAGGCTGTATGGGATGCTTTGAAAAGAGTGCATCAAAATAGCACAGCTTTGTCCCAAATGATCTGGTGTAGGAGATTGTATGCATGCAAAATGCAGGAGGGGCAGGATCCTGAGAAGCATTTGGAAGAAATGCAGGACCTGTTTGTCCAAGTGCAGCTGAGAGGTGTCACCTTGCCAGATGAGCAGAAGGCGTACATCTTGCTGGGGAGTCTCACCAGAGACTATGAGCACATTCTGCATGGTTTCCAAGAGGTGAGAGAAGATCAGATGACAGCAGAATTAGTGTCAGCATGTGTCTTGGAAGAAAGCCAGCGATGGAGGTTCAAGACAGGACTCCGGAGACAGCAGCAAGAGATACCAAAGGCTACTAACCCACCAGAGGCTTCAAAGGAGAGCAAGCAGGAAAAAGCGGCAGTGTCCAAGGAGAAATGCTGTTTCTATTGCAACAAGCCTGGACATGTGCAAAAGAACTGCTGGAAGCTTGCAGCAGCAAAGAGAAAGCAGCCCAAGGATCCTGGGTCCAAGAGTGGAGCTGCAGCTGTGGCTGAGAGCAGAGACTGCAGAGCCCATCAGGCAGCCACAGGAGACTGTTTGGATGCTGGACTCGGGGGCTACAAACCACATGTGTAACTCAAGTAAGCTCCTGAAGAAAAAGACTGCTTCTGATGTTCAGACTGTGGCAATGGCTGATGGTGTTCCTAGAGAAGTAAAAGACATGGGAACTGTGCACATCCCAAGTTTTGGGAGAGATTTTGAAAATGTGTTGTGTGTTCCCAGATTACAAAATTGTCTGGTTAGTGTGTCTACTCTGACAACAGACGGGTATGCCTTGAGTTTCAAGGGGGATGAATGTGTGATCAGCAAGGGTGATCAGGTGTGTGAAAAAGCACAGAAAAAGCACAAAATGTATTACATGGTGAATAGGGCTGAGTGTGCCAGTGTAAATAATGTGCCTTTGCATGCAGATTGCGCACGTTACTTCCACAGAGTGTTAGGCCATGTAAGTTTTACAAGTTTGGGAAAGCTGGGAGAGGTTTGCCCAGAGCTAAAGATAAATCCTTGTCCAAACCATTTGGAATGCTCTGTGTGCAGTAAAATGAAGCTGAAAGCTTTTCCAGTGGCTAAACAAACAAAATGTACCACTAAGAGGCCTTTCCAGGTAGTGCATGCAGATTTGGCTGGTGCTTTAACAAAAACTGTTGGAGGCAACCAGTATTTTCTCGTGATTGTGGATAGGCACGCGAAATTCTCCTATGTGGTGGTCTTGAAGGGGAAAAGTGCAGTCACTGAAGCCTTCAAATATTGGGTGAACCAGGTGGAACGCCAGTTTCAGTACAAAGTGGGTTCCTTGGTCACAGATAGGGGAGGAGAGTTTTTGTTCATTGAGCTCAAAAACTGGCTAAAGAGGAAGGGAATACGCCATAACACCACCAATCCTGCAGTTCTTCAGGAAGATGGGTTGGCAGAGAGGCGTATTGGTGTCCTAAAGCAAATGAAAGACTGCATGTTGTTGGATGCTAATGCTCCTGAAAATCTTTTGGGGGAACTCAGCAGTAAAGCAAACACCATACCAGATGCTGCATGGTAGACCTCCAAATCTGAAATACCTCAGGGTGTTTGGGCAGTTTGCGAATGTGTATGTGCCAGCAAATTGCAGGAGAAAGGGTGAACACAAATGGAGAAGGTTGATGTTTGTGGGTTATTCTGGCAACAGCTATAAATTTTACCTGGGTCATGGGAAGATTTTGCTGTCCAGAAGTGCCAACTTTGAGAAGCATTCTGGCTGGGAAAGGTTGCATTCCAACCAGGAAGTGTTTCTGAGACTGGGGCAAAGTGCTGGGAATGGAGGGGTGAGAGAGCAAGAGTCTTCACCGGAGGAGGAACCTAGTACCTCACAACAGCACACACAAACGCAGTCAACACTTCACCCATCACAACAAGTAAGTTTGAGGTAGTGTCAAAGAGGGACACAGAGGTACAGACCAGCTCAGAAAGTGAGGATGACAGAGGTAGAACAAAGCTGCTGATACCTAGAAGAACTCAGAGAGCAAGGAGGCCTCCAGAGCACTTTGTGGTACAGAGTGTGAGTGCTTGTAATGCAGTGGCAGATGAGCCTGAGAGTTTTCAGGATTTGCAGTTATCCTGAAGAAGAGAAAAAGAAATGATTTTCTACAATGGACAGGGGATTCTTGTCGTTGGTAGAAAAGCAGGTTTTTGATGTTGTGGACAGACCTAAAAACCACAAAGTTGTGGGTTGTAAGTGGGTCTACAGGAAGAAGGAAATGCCACATAGTAGCCAGAAGTACAAAGCCAAGCTGGTGGCAAAAGGTTTTTTGCAGCAGAAGTTTGAAAACTTTGATAAGACCTTTTCACCCACAGCTAAGCCAAAAAGCTTGAGGCTTGTACTTGCTCTAGCAGTGAGACAAGGGAAGGTTGTTAGGCATTTTGATTTTGAAACTGCCTACCTGAATACAAAACTTGAGGAAGAGGTTTACATGGAGCGACCTCCAGGTTTTGGCTGTGATACTGAAAGGAGAGTGTGTAAGTTGAACAAAGCACTATATGGCTTAAGGCAAAGTGCTCGTTGTTGGAATCGTTGTATTCATGAAGAGCTTGTGAAGCTTGGATACAGGCGAAGTATAGCTGATGCTTGTGTTTACACTAAAGGAAAGGCAATTCTGGTAATTTATGTTGACAATCTATGTGTGGCAGCTAGATCGGAACATGAAGTGCAAGAGGTGCAGAAAGAATTGTCTCAGAGGTTCGTGTTGAAAGACTTGGGGAATCTGAAAGCTTACCTAGGGATAGAGGTAGAGTGGACAGATGATGGCAGATGTCTGTTGAGTCAGAAAGAAGATTGCGAGGCTAATAGAGAAGTGTGGTTTAAAGTCTGTAGAAAGCCCAATGACTCCTGGCTATGCCAGTGCAGAGTCTACTGAAGTGTTTGAAAATCCAGAGTTGTACAGAAGCATTGTTGGAAGTTTGTTCATTGCTAACAATACCCAAACAGATATTTCTTTTGCAGTGGTTGTATTAAGTAGAAGGGTCAATAGTCCAAAGATGGATGATTGGATGGCTGTGAAACACGTTTTGAGATATTTGAAGGGCAGCAAGAACAAGAAACTGGTGATTCAAGGAAGTGCAGAGAACTTGGAATGTTTTGCAGACAATTCTTTTGCGAGTGAGCAGATGGAAAGAAAATCAGTGACAGGATTAGTGGTTAAGTATGCGAGAAGCCCAGTGATCTGGAGAAGTAGAAAGCAAAATTGTGTGGCACTCAGTTCAACGGAGGCGGAATTTTCTGTATTGTCTGAGATGGCTAGAGAAGTGCAATGGATCAGACAGTTGTTAAATGATCTAGGTGAGATGTGACTGAGCCTACTTTGGTTTTTGAGGATTCGCAGTCATGCATTGCAATGGCAGAAGCTGAGAACTTAAAATGCCGCACAAAGTACATTGGGGTAAGGTACCAGAATGTTAGGGAGTTAGTTCAAGGTGGTATCCTGAGGCTGGAGTACATTGACACCAGGGATAACCTAGCTGATGTCTTCACAAAGGCACTTTCAGCAGAAAGACATGAACAACTTTTTTGTTTAGTTGGTATGGTTCCTTAATTCCTCAAAGTCACAATCCTAACACATAGTGTTGTTGCTCATCTGTACATTTTGGAGGAGATTGTTAAGGTATTAAAGGTGAAAATGTTCAGATGTGGCAATGGTTGCAGAAGCCTAGATTGGCTACAGCTAGAGTCCTGAGCAGCAGCCGGATGCTCAAGGTCAAATGTGCTGGACTAAATGTAAATACAGTGGTACCCCGGGATACGAATGCGCCGCCTTACAAAATTTCCGGGTTACGAAAGAAATTCACTTAATTAATTGTTTCCGGGTTACGAAGGTTATTCCGGGTTGCGAAAGAAATTTTGGTGCTTTTCGGCGCGATTTCACACGGAATCGCAGCTTTCGCTATTAAAGCCTATGGGCTTTTTCGGCTAGCGAAAGTTTCCGGGTTACGAAAGCGGCGGCGGAACGAATTACTTTCGTAACCCGGGGTACCACTGTATGTCATGTCTTCAGTCAGAAGAGGGATTGGTGTCTATGGTGCATAGCAACTTGTGTAGGAAGAGGTTGGGCTAAGTCATGGCCTCATGGCAATTATGTATATAAGCCCAAACACTGTTTTTTACTGTGTGGAATAGTGTGGTGTGACAGTTGGTGAGAGATTTTGTATAGTTGTGTTATTTGGAACTAAGAATAAATAAAGCCCTCTTAGGAGAGAACTGCTGGAGAGTGTTTCTTTGATCTAGCAGCTGTTTCTCCAGGCACTCTTCCAAGCAAGCCAAGGCTTGTGTTTGAAGCTTCGCTCTGATCCTGTGGTGGAGAGATAACCGACGTCTGTCTTCATCCATTCGACATCGGACCAGAATCATCAGCAAGATTCATCAAGAAATATCAACAGAATGTACACATAATATTATTGCTGCACAAAACCAGGCATGTACATATATACTTGTACACACGTGTGTGTGTGTGTGTGTGTTTATATAAAATGTACATTCTTCCTTCTGATTATACATTCCTCCTTCTGACTACGTGTGACTTTGACAACAGCCAGAATGCTACTGATTGTTTATGCATACCTGACTTTCCCTGTGGAAATGTTTGGATATTTTTGTCCAGTGGGGACAAAATTCAGTTCATATTTGCAGAAGTGGAGTCTGCACATGCTGTGTGGGAGTATTCAGTTATGCAATGTTGCCATCCAGCACCAGGGTTGCATAGCACAATTAGTTCATAACTCCTCATGCAGGTATATGCTATACAGTCCTGATGTAGGATCTTAACTTGCAGTTCTGTGTAATCCTGACTTATACAGAGTCACACAACTGGTAGCATATGATAAATATAATCTTTATCCAAGCAACCAAGCTGGGATTTTGTTTTTCTGCATTAGAAGAGGTTAGATTCTTCCTCCTCTTCTCTCCCTCTTCATCTCTCTTTTTCCCACTGTCTTCTTTTTTTTCCCCAGACTTTGGGGTGTCTGCTATCAAATAGCTAATGTGTACAGACATTCAGGCTAGTAAAATTGTCTACGCATTAATATCTTTTGCAGATTTTTTTGAGGCAAAGCTTTGATAATCTGTCCCTTGCCTAACCAGGCTCTTGTCTGTGATTGTGTAACAGTCTTGTTGGATAATCCATTAGCAATATTATCTGCAGCCTAATAATTGACCAGTTGGTACAATTTAAGACTGACACCCAATGATTTTTTAAGTAGAGATGAATGATGAGAAAGGAAGAGGAACTTCTCCAGAAATCAGAAATGCCAGAAAGTTTTCTCCAGAAACCCATCATTCTGATTAAGTTTTGACTTGATAAAAATCAGTGCTAAAGCTGCATGTTTTAAAATATGACTCAAAGTTATTGTTTTTTTTCCTTTTAAAAATGGCTTCTCCTATTTTGAGATAAAGAAGTAGGCAGCATGAGCTTTCATAGACTTCAGTCTACTTCCTCAGAAGTGCTACAAGATCTCTGCATACTGATTCTACAAACTAACCCAGCTGTATCTTTGAATTCTACCATTATTTCCAGATACTATTTCTATATGTGCAAGGTAGAGGGGGAAATCCTTTTCCTTAAATAGTACCAGCTGCCTGGATTTTTCTACCCAATATCTTTTAAGTATTGTTTCCGAATGAATTAGGGATGTCTCTTTTGTACATTTAAAATGGATCTCACTTGATCTGTTAGGATAATGGCTTTGTATAGTTTCTATTTCTTTATTGAAATTGAGAATGGATGGGTAGCAAAGTAGAACCATAAAATGAAAAATAAAAATGTGAAAACCTAGGAAGGACACAGATGTGATGAAAGTGTTCTCTCCCTAGTCATCTTCCTTGTGTGGGTTCAGACCAAGTGTAGAGGCCAACATACTGGTGCAACCAACTGGAGTTAGTCTAGCCTAGATCCGCATCTGCTTTGAGAAATGTCTGCCCGGTTCACTGGCACTGCCAATGCCGCTATTTGCCCAAGCCATCTGGTTGCAGAGAGGAAGCATTTGAGGAAAATGGCAGGCGACATAAGGGCAATCTGGCCACTGGGCAGGAAGTGTTCAGGAAGCTATTTGTGCCACTGAGCTATTTGGCCCACTCTTTTTTTCCTTTTGGTTTTTCTCATGTATTGCTCCAGCTTGCAGTTGGAAGCGGTTCGAACAATGGTTCTCAAACTCCAGGTCAGGAGTGAGAGTTGCCCAGGGGGCATCAGACTTGGGGACCCTGATACCCCCTTTCTTCTACTCTTCCTCCTAAAATTACTGTACAATGATTCCTAAAACTACAGTTCCCAGAATTCCATAACATTGAGCCATGGTGGTTGAAGTGGATTATTTCTGTATTGTGGATGCATCCCTTATTTCTATTCTATTCTTTATTGATAAGGGAGGTGGAAACATAGTGGTGCAAATGTTAATATTTTCCCACTTGTGATCCTCTATGAGCTTACGTTAGTAATCTAATCATGGAATTCTTCCTTCCTCTCTCCCTTCCAGGCCAAAAGGAAGCTGGATTTAGAAGGAACAGGTCAGCACTGTATCCCAGAATTTCGGACCCCAAAAGGCAAAGGAAGGACGCTCCCTCACATCCCCAGTCCCAAAAGTAAGGGGAGCAAGAAGTTGTGGCTGGGGAAATGCTTCATTTTTATTTCTGAATGTGTCTTTCCCAGAAATCAGGGTTCTAGGCATTATAATTGATTAGGCTGAAAGCATTTTTAACTGTCCTTGATGAAAGAAGCCAGAAGGAGCATAAAGTTCTGGTGTTTATACAAAACTCACAAAGGAAACACAAAACTGAAACACCTGAATTGTCTTTTTTGTATGTTATGGGTAGCCATGCCATATCAGAAAATTGAATGCTGATGTGTCTTAGAATCATAGAGTTGGAAGAGACCACAAGGGCCATCCAGTCCAACCCCCTGCCATACAGGAAATCACAATCAAAGCATCCCCGACAGATGGCCATCCAGCCTCCGTTTGAAGACCTCCAAGGAGGGAGACTCCACTACACTCCAAGGAAGTGTGTTCCACTGTCGAACAGCCCTTACTGTCAGGAAATTCCTCCTAATGTTGAGGTCGAATCTCTTTTCCTGCAGCTTGCATCCATTGCTCCGGGTCCTTGTCTCTGGAGCAGCAGAAAACAAGCTTGCTCCCTCCTCAATATGACATCCCTTCAAATATTTAAACATGGCTATCATGTCACCTCTTAACCTTCTTTTCTCCAGGCTAAACATACCCAGCTCCGTAAGGCGTTCCTCATAGGGCATGGTTTCCAGACCTTTCACCATTTTAGTCGCCCTCCTTTGGACACGCTCCAGTTTCTCAATGTCCTTTTTGAATTGTGGCGCCCAGAACTGGACACAATATTCCAGATGGGGCCTGACCAGAGCAGAATAGAGTGACACTATTACTTCCCTTGATCAAGACACTATACTTCTATTTATGCAGCCTAAAATCGCATTGGCCTTGTTAGCTGCCGCATAGCACTGTTGACTCATGTTCAACTTGTGGTCGACTTGGACTCCTAGATCCCTTTCACATGTTTTCTCCTTAAGCCAGGTGTCCCCCATTCTATATCTGTGCATTTCATTTTTTCGCCCTAAGTGCAGTACCTTACATTTCTCCCTGTTGAAGTTCATTCTGTTAGCTGTGGCC
Organism: Sceloporus occidentalis; assembly: GCA_023333645.1. Taxonomy (NCBI): domain Eukaryota; kingdom Metazoa; phylum Chordata; class Lepidosauria; order Squamata; family Phrynosomatidae; genus Sceloporus; species Sceloporus occidentalis. Next base: position 20,979,041 of record JALMGF010000013.1, on the reverse strand, counting down.
CAGCTTTCTAGTCTATTCAGGTCTTTTTGAATTTTGATCCTGTCCTCTGGAGTATTAGCTATTCCTCCTAATTTGGTGTAATCTGCAAATTTGATAAGTATTCCCCAAATTTTTTCCTCTAAGTCATTGATAAAGATGTTGAACAGTACTGGGGCCAGGACAGAGCCCTGTGGAACACCACTGGTTACTTCTCTCCAGGATTAAAACGTGCCATTGTTGAGCACTCTTTGGGTTCGTCCAGTCAACCAGTTACAAATCCACTCAACAGTTGCCTTGTCTAGCCCACATTTTACAAGCTTGTTTGCAAGAATGTCATGGGGAACTTTGTCAAAGGCCTTACTGAAATCAAGATATACTATATCCACTGCATTCCCTTCATCTACCAAGCTGGTAATTTTATCAAAGAAAGAGATTAGATTTGTCTGGCGTGACTTATTTCTCTGAAACCCATGTTGACTTTTTGTGATTATGGCATTGCCTTCTAGATGTTCACAGATTCTCTGTTTAATGATTTGCTCTAGAATCTTTCCTGGTATTGATGTCAGACTAACTGGACGATAATTGTTGGCATCCTCTTTCTTCCCCTTTTTGAAGATGGGGACAACGTTTGCCCTCCTCCAGTCTGCTGGGACTTCTCCTGTTCTCCAGGAGTTTTCAAAGATTATTGCCAATGGCTCCGATATTACATTTGCCAGTTCTTTTAATACCCTTGGATGTAGCTCATCTGGTCCTGGAGACTTAAATTCATTTAGGTTAAACAGGTATTCCTGTACTTTCTCTTTGCTTATTTTGTGCTGAAATTCCCCTATTCTGTCCTCTGCTCCATTATCCTCAGGTTGAGCACCCTTTGCCTTTTCTGAGAAGACTGAGGCAAAGAAAGTGTTGAGTAATTCTGCCTTTTCTCTGTCTTCTGTTAGCATTTTGCCATCTTCTCCACGCAGTGGCCCTACCGTTTCCTTCTTCCTTTTGCTGTGGACATATCAAAAAAGCCCTTTTTGTTGTTCTTAACCTCTCTAGCAAGCCTGAGTTCATTCTGCGCTTTAGCTTTTCTGACCTTATCTCTACACATGCTAGCTATTTCTTTGAATTCCTCTTTGGTGATTTCCCCATTTTTCCATTTCTTATACATGTTTCTTTTAAAATTTAGCTGAGCTGAAAGTTCCTTTGTCATCCATCCTGGGTTCTTGCGGCACCTCCCATTTTTCTTTCTCACTGGAACTGTTTTAATTTGTGCCTTCAGTATCTCCCTTTTGAGAAACTCCCATCCATCTTGAACTCCTTTCTCTTTTAGTATTCCTGACCATGGGATCGCCCCCAGTATTTCTCTAAGTTTACTGAAATCCGCTCTCCTGAAGTCTAGAATGTGTGTCTGACTATGCCTGGCTTCTCCTTTCCACTGTATAATAAACTCCAGGAGAACATGGTCACTTCCACCTAAGGATCCCACCACTTGCACTTCATTAACCAAGTCATCCTTGTTGGTTAGGATCAGATCTAAAATAGCTGATCCTCTTGTTGCCTCTTCCACCTTTTGGACCATGAAATTGTCTCCATGGCAAGTGAGGAATTTACTAGACCTTGAGGATCTGGCTGAGTTTGACTTCCAACAAATATCAGGGTAGTTGAAGTCACCCATCACTACTACACCTCTCCTTTCTGAGTGTGTGGTCATCTGTTCTAGAAAGGCATCATCCAATTCCTCCGTCTGACTTGGGGGTCTGTAGTAGACTCCCACCATAACATCCTTGTTGTTTCCCTGCCCTTTAATTTTTATCCAGATGCTCTCCACCTGGCTTCCAGGATTGATGTCCTGGATCTCTTCACTGGTGTAAATGTCCCTGACATATAGGGCTATTCCTCCTCCTTTCCTGTTTGGCCTGTTTCTCTTGAAAAGGTTATACCCCCCTATTTCCACATTCCAATCATGAGACTCATCCCACCAGGTTTCAGTGATGCCTATTATATCATATTTGCTTTGTTGTACTAGGAGTTGAAGTTCATCGTGCTTATTTCCCATGCTCTGTGCATTAGTGTAGAGGCATCTAAGACCATGTGTTCCCTTTACTTGCTGCCTGTGCAAGTTCTTTTGCCTCCCACTGTTGGGTCCTTGCACTGTTTGTCTTGTTCCCTCTCTGTCAGTCTGACTATCTTCTCCAGCCTTTTTGCCTTCCAGAATACTGTCTCCCTCCCCCACATAACTCAGTTTAAAGCCCTCCTGATCAAATTCTTGAGGCTTTTGGCAAAAATGTTTTTGCCAACTGGCGTGAGATGCAACCCATCCCTTGCCAGAAGTCCCTCCTCATGGAACCGCAGCCCATGGTCCAAGAATCCAAATCGTTCTTGGCAGCACCATCTACAGAGCCAGTTATTTACATCCGCTATTTTCTTCTCCCTTCCTGGACCATGCCCTTCGACTGGGAGAAGAGAGGAGATGACAACCTGTGCATCCACCTCCTACCCAAAGCCTCCTAATCCCTTATGATATTCTGAAGGCTATGCTTTGCAGTATCATTGGTTCCCACATGAACCAAAAGAAAGAGGTAATGGTCAGTAGGCTTAACCAGTCTTGTCAGCCTCTCTTTGCCCCAGGGAGACAGCACACCTCCTGAGACATCTTTTTTTTTTTTTTAATTTTTATTTTCATTTTCAAACAAACACAAAAACATTCATACAACATTATACACATTATACATTGAGGCGCGTAACCTTATATACAAACAACATATTTCACATTGACAAAACAAATAGTTCCTTGACATGACTAAAATAACATTTAACATAAAGGTGCTTCCTATTACTCAGTTAACTTCATCTTCCAGTATTGGATTCTTATGTTATGTCTTATTTCCATTTTCCCTTTAAGACATTGATCTCCAAACAAAGGGTGGGTATGAAACTTCCCTAGGTGTAATTCTAAGAAGAGTGTACCTTTACGTTTTCTCGTCTCTTTTTGGGGCGCCTCACTATAGTTTAGTTATAATTTTGTTTAAATAGACTGTTGCTATGCAAACTCCTCTCTATCTTATACAATATGTAAATTCTAAATGACTTTCCATATGTCTCCCCCTCCAGTCTAAACAGATAGCTCCTTTGTATTTACAATAAAGCTTCTAGTTTTAACAAAGTATATTTGTTTCCATAATTCATATATTAAATAAAAGCGGCAAAAGGAAAGAGAGGGGTAAAAATCTCTTCTATTACACTAGTTAACTTCCAAGGAAGAATATATTCTGCTTCCAGAGCAACTTAGATATGGGAATGCTTATTTAGTCCCATCTTCCAATGGTGCGTGATTTTTAATCAGACTAGCAAAATATTTTGCCATCTTCTCTTAATATAGCCCTTAAATGGTAACCATTGTTCTATTACTTGTTCTTCACTTTTCCCTTTGATCCAAGAGGTCATTCTATCCAACTCCGCCATTTCGAGAGTTTTCATTAACCATTTCTCTATTGAAGGGGCGGAGTTCTGTTTCCAGAAGCTAGCAAAGACAATTCTTGCACATGTAAATAGGTAGAATAATAATCTTCGGTATCTCACAGGTGCAGTGTCTTCAAACATCCCTAATAAACACACTTCCGGGGAGAAAGGAATTGAAATTTTAAACTCTTTCACAATTATTTCATATACACATATCCAATATTTTTTTGCAATCTCACAGGTCCACCACATGTGGTAGTAAGTTCCTGTGGTTTTTTGACATGTCCAACATATAGGACTAACTTTCTTATAGATCAGAGAGATTTTATGAGGGGAAAGATGCCATCTGTAAACAATTTTGAATACATTTTCTTTCAGGTCCTGATTAGCAGTATATTTCAGCCCCCTGTTCCAGATGTATTCCCAGTTTTTATACAAAATATTATGGCCCACATTTTGAGCCCATTTGATCATACTACGTTTAATAGGCTCTTCTTCAGTATTCCATGAAAGGATCAGCTCATAAAATTTCGCAATTGCCTTCCTATTCACTTTGCTAATTAGTTCTTCCCAGGCTGTTTTTTCTTTTGCTATTCCCACATCTGCCATATCGAGCTTCCATCTCTCTTTAAGTTGTCTAAATAGGTACCAATGGCAGTTACTCCCTGATTGGTTCAGTTCTTCTTGAGTGTTAAACATCAAGACTCCTTGCTGGTCTTTTATTAAATCTGAGTATCTAAGCCATTTTTTTTTTTTTTTTTTTTTTTTTTTTTTTTTTTTTTTTGGGAATGGCTTCTCTATTAAAGAAGGCTTCATGCGGGGAACAACATTGTAAAATCTGGTTACTGAGTCTGCTTTTCCATCTTTCCCAAACTTTTAGTAGAGCTTTTCTCAACACATGATGTTTACATGCTCCATGCACCTTGTCTTTAGAGTAAAATAAGTAAGCATGGAACCCAAATCTGAGATTCTCTCCCTCTAAATTTAGTAGGTGTACATCTTCTAGAGTTATCCACTCAGTAAGCCACCATAAAGCCGCAGCAAAATAATAAGATTTTAAGTCAGGCACCCCCAGACCTCCTCTAGACTTTTTATCGCACATTGTTTTTTTACTAATTCTGGCTTTCTTCCTGTTCCAGACAAATCCCATAATAACGCTCTGCCATTTATCAAGTGGTTTGAAAGAATGCAAGATGGGAATCGTCTGGAACAGGAAAAGAATTTTTGGCAAAACACACATCTGAATAACAGATATTCTTCCAAACCATGAAAGTTGAATATTTGCCCATTTCTCTAAATCTTTCTTAATATCTCCCCACATTTTAACATAATTATTCTTGTATAGGTCGATGTTTTTGCTTGTTAACACAATCCCCAAATATTTGACACTCTCTACCACCTTAAATCCTGATATATGTTCTAGATTTTCTATGTCTTTTCCCTTCAGGTTTTTAGTAATCATGTTGGTTTTATCTTTGTTAATCTTTAATCCAGAATTCTTTTCAAAATCAGCTAGGATATATAACAAAGGCTTTATGCTATTGCAAGGATTTTCCAAAATATAGACTACATCGTCTGCGAAGCATCTCATCTTGTACTCTTCTTTTTTGATCTTTATACCTTTGATCTGCGTTTCTCCTCTTACAAGCTGATTTAGAGTCTCAAGTACAAAGATAAACAAAAGTGGGGATAGCGGGCATCCTTGCCGCATTCCTTTATTTATTACAAACTCATCAGACTTGGTGTTGTTTATTAGCAGCCTAGCCCTCTGATTGTTGTAAATTTCTCGAATCCATTCCTGAATTCGGAAACCAGCCTTGACATATTCCAACATTTTAAAAATTGTTTTCCACTTTACGTTGTCAAAGGCCTTCTCGAAATCTATGAAGACAAGTGCCAACTCCTTCTCATTATGTTGTTCAAAATATTCGAGAGTGTCTATGATGATTCTTGTATTGTCCTTAATATGCCTTGTTGGTAAAAAGCCCGCTTGTTCTTTTCCTATCCAGTCTGATAGGACTTTTTTAAATCTATCAGCCAGTATTGTGGTGAAGATCTTGTAATCGGAATTAAGGAGGGATATAGGTCTATAATTTTTGATGTTCCTTGGATCCTTGTTTTCTTTTAAGATAAGTGTGATATTAGCATGTTGCCATGTTTCAGGGAGTTTGTGCCTACCCAGTGCGTTCATAGTCGACTTCAGGGGGAGGATTATTTGATCTTCAAAAGTTTGATAAAATTCTATTGGGAAGCCATCCGGTCCTGGGGATTTCCCCTTTTTGCCTTTTCTAATCGCTTCAGTGACTTCTGCCGTGGTTATAGGAGCGTTGAGTATCTCTTTTTGTTTAGCGTTAAAGCTTTGTAAGTTAGTTTTTTTTAAGGAATTTCTCTAGATCCTCATCTTGATCAGGATTTTCTTTATAAAGAGATGAATAAAAAATTTTTGATTCCTTTTAGATCCGTTATTATTTTTGAATCTTTAGTTTCGATTTCCGATATTATATTTCTTTCTCTTTGTTTTTTCAATCTGTAAGCTAGCCATCGACCTGGTTTATTAGCGTGTTCAAAATGTGCCTGTTTCATATATCTTATTTTGTTCTGTATTTCTTCATTCTCTAGTATCTCAATTTGTTTTTTAATTGTATTGATTTCTTTTCTAATGACTTTACTCTTGAGATTACTTTGCTGTTCCTTCTCTTTTTGGTGCAATGTATTACATAAATTAGTTAGCTTTTCTTTCTTTTTCCTTTTATATATGGAGTTCTGTTGTATAAAGAAGCCTCTTATGAAAGCTTTAGAGGTGTCCCAAACCGTGGTTACTGGTATATCTTCTTTTAAGTTTTCTTCAAAGAAATATTTCAAAGCTTGTCTTCCTCTTTCCACTATTTCTTCCTTCTGTAGCAAGTTTAAGTTCAATTTCCAAGAGAAGTCCGCTTTCCCTATTCTTAATACTGCCAATATAGGACTATGATCGGATATAGTCCTTGGTTTAATGTCCATTTTGTGAACATCTTTACATATAGCTTTTGTAGCGAACATCATGTCTATTCTAGAGAAGGACCTATGGCGGTCAGAATAAAAAGAAAAGTCTCTAGAATTGTGGTATTTATATCTCCAGATATCCAGAAGTGCTTGTTCTTCAATGAGTTTATCAAAGGATTTCGGTAACTTGCCTTGAGTCTTTTTTATCTTTTTATCAGATTTCCTATCCAGCTCTCGATTCACAACTCCATTCCAGTCTCCCAATATCATGATTTTTCCATAGTTAGTTTTACAGAGTTCTTCATTTAACATATTGAAAAACTGTTCTTTATGATCCAGAGGTGCGTATATCCCAACCAACAAACAAGGTCCACTAGGAAATATTACCTCAACCCCTAAATACCTCCCATCATCATCTTTGAATATCATTTTTGCCTTGTATTTATTATTGACATACATCACTATACCGTTTTTTCTTTTAACATTAACTGAAATGAATTCATTACCTAATTTACTATTTTTCAAGAGTCGCACATCTTTTCCCTTAATATGTGTTTCTTGGAGACAAGCCACATCTGTTTTTTGTTTTAGTAAAAAATGGTTCACTCTTCCCCGTTTTTGTGGGGAGTTCAGGCCCCTTACGTTCCAAGTTAGTATTTTCAGACTATGCATTATCGATAGTTCTGTTCTTAATTGCTTTCTTACCTTAGGTTTGAATTCCTTCTGGATCTTTTTCATTGAGTTCTTCCTTATGTTCTTCTTCATTGCAAAGTTCTGAATCTGGTGTTTCTCCCGTTTTCGCCTTCTGTTTTTCCCTTTCCTCATTGTCTGTTCTTTTCTCCAATTCCTTCTTATATTTTCTCAAAAAGTCTTTCATTTTCAGTGTAGAATTGATCCTAAACGTCTCCAATTTATATCTGAATATCACCCCCTCTAGTCTATCCCATCTATAGGGAATGTCGTTATTTCTCAGTAGCTCCACCAATGGTTTATACTCATTCTGTTTTCTCAAGATTCTCAAAGGGACATCTTTCAAAATAACAAGTTCCTCCCCATCCATTTCAAGACTTTGTTCATAGTTTAATTGAATGATCTGGTCTCTCATTTTTTTTCTTGTAAAATATACAACAACGTCTCTCGGGAGCCTTTTTTGTTTTGCAATTTTAGAGTTAACGCGGAACATCTTACTGATTTCGATCTCAAAACTGTCTAACTCAATTCCTACATATTCTGCTAATGTCGGTGTCAGGTATTCATATAGGTCCTCGTTGTCTTTCTCCTTTAAACCTCTAATTTTGATACAGTTTTCCCGTTGTTTTAGATCTTGCAGTGCTCTTTCATCGAGATCTCTCTCATAATTCTTTTCGAAATCGCTGACTTTTTTGTTTATCTTTTCCGTCTTGTCTTCTAACTTATCCATATTTTTCCCCATCCGAGATATATCTTCCTCCACTTTTCCTATGGAGTCCTTGATGTCTTTTAATTCTGCTCTTATCTCCTGACGTATTTCTTGTTTTATTTCTTTTCTCATAGCATTCATGTCTCTCTTCATCGCCTTCATGTGTTCCTTTATTTCGTAGTAAAGTGTTTTTAGTTCCTCCAGTAAAGCTGGCTGTTCTGAGCTGCCAGATCCAAAAGAAGGTCTTCTCTGTTGGCTTGATTCTATCTTGGTTTTCCTAGTGTTCATTTTTGTCTTCTTAATCTTATAGTCGATTCTAAGGTGTCTATTATATTATTGTGTTGTCTTGATGTCACTTTACTGTGATCTGAGACATCTTGTCAGGCCCACAAACCACTGGTTCAGTGCCTCTCAGCAAAGAGTCCCCGATGACCACCACACGCCTCCTCCGAGGCTTAGCAGCGGCCGTTCCCTTTGGTGGAGCTCTCTGGGTCCCCTGCTCTGTCCCTGAGGTCTGTACCTGCTGTTGTTCCTCATCATCCTTGATAGTAGAGAGAGATTGAAATCGATTCTGTAGCTGTAAGCTTACAGAATGTTCCCTGGTTTCCCTACTTCTGTGTGTGACCTTCCTCCAACTATCTACTTCTGTTGTGTGTGAAGTGACCTCCTCTTCCCCAGCAACTTCCTCTTTGTGTTTCCTGTCCAGCACCATCTGGTCCGTTCTGGTCAGGAAAACCTCTTCCTCCCTATGATGCTGAAGTGTAGCGACCTGGACCTCCAGCTGCTGTACTTTCTCTTCTAAGAGGGCTACCAACTTGCACTTGGGGCATGTAAAGTTCCCCATATCCCTAGGCAAGAAGACAAACATCCCACAGGTGTTGCAGGTGACTGCAGCAGGGCCTTCAGTGTCCAGTCTTGCAGCAAAGCTTAACAGATGTTAGACTGGTATCTACAAATAGATAACTAGATGATTTGCAGTAGATTGGGAATCTCCAATGTTTAACAGTAGGAAGAGCAAAAGGACCCCTTTCCTCTAAACTGGAATCTCTAGCAGTGCTACTCAAAGTGGTGGTTCATGGACTGGTGCCATTTTCTGAGCTGTTGACTGTCAATTCCTGGGGAGTTTCCAGAAAAGAAAGAAGCAGTTGTAGCCAGCGGGCACAAATATGGCCCTTGTCGGGGGCAGGAGGATTGCCAGTCCCTCATCAGATAGCTTGAGATGCATTGATCTATAGCAGAAGTTGGCAGCTGCAAGACTAGGGGGACTACATTAGCCCTCCAGGCAACTTTGGAGGGCCCAAACTACTCCTGCCAAAAAAAGATTGGTTTTTGGTTTTTTGCCCCAAACATCTTTTGAGGGCCCATAGCAGGTGTTTTGGAACATTCTGAGGTTAAACTTCTTTTAACATTCTTTTAACATTTAACATTCTGAGGTTAAACATCTTCAAAAAGGGGGAAAACGAGGATCCAAACAATTATCGTCCAGTTAGCCTGACATCAATACCAGGAAAGATTCTGGAGCAGATCATTAATCAGAGAGTCTGTGAACATCTAGAAAGCAATGCCATAATCACAAAAAGTCAACATGGGTTTCAGAGAAAGAAGTCATGCCAGACAAACCTTATCTCTTTCTTTGATAAAATTACCAGCTTGTTAGATAAAGGGAATGCTGTGGATATAGTATATCTTGATTTCAGTAAGGCCTTTGACAAAGTTCCCCATGATATTCTTGCAAACAAGCTTGTAAAATGTGGGCTAGACAAGGCAACTGTTACATGGATTTGTAATTGGTTGACCGACCGAACGCAAAGGGTGCTCAACAATGGCTCCTTTTCATCTTGGAGAGAAGTGACCAGTGGGGTCCCACAAGGCTCTGTCCTCGGGCCAGTTCTATTCAACATCTTTATCAATGACTTGGAGGACAAATTTGGGAGCATACTTATCAAATTTGCAGATGACACCAAATTAGGAGGAGTAGCTAATACTCCAGAGGACAGGATCAAGATTCAAAATGACCTGAACAGACTAGAAAACTGGGCCAAAGCTAACAAAATGAAATTCAACACGGAGAAATGTAAGGTACTACACTTAGGGCGGAAAAATGAAATGCACAGATATAGGATGGGCGACAACTGGCTGAATGAAACTACGTGTGAAAGGGATCTAGGAGTCCAAGTAGACCACAAGTTGAACATGAGTCAACAGGGTGATGCGGCAGCTAACAAGGCCAATGCAATTTTAGATTGCATCAATAGAAGTATAGTGTCTTGATCAAGGGAAGTAATAGTGCCACTCTATTCTGCTTTAGTCAGGCCCCACCTGGAATACTGTGTCCAGTTCTGGGCACCACAATTGTAAAAGGACATTGAGAAACTGGAGCGTGTCCAAAGGAGGGCGACCAAAATGATGAAGGGTCTGGAAACCATGCCCTATGAGGAACGACTTAGGGAGCTGGGGATGTTTAGCCTGGAGAAGAGAAGTTTAAGAGGTGATATGATAGCCTTGTTTAAATACTTGATGTCATATTGAGGAGGGAACAAGCTTGTTTTTGCTGCTCCAGAGACTAGGACCCGGAACAATGGATGCAAGCTACAGGAAAAGAAATTCCACCTCAACATTAGGAAGAACTTCCTGACAGTAAGGGCTGTTCAACAGTGGAACAAACTCCTTCCTTGGAGTGTAGTGGAGTCTCCTTCCTTAGAGGTCTTCAAACAGAGGTTGGATGGCCATCTGTCGGGGATGCTTTGATTGTGATTTCCTGCATGGCAGGGGGTTGGACTGGATGGCCCTTGTGGTCTCTTCCAACTCTACGATTCTATGATTTTTTGCATGGGGAGATTATTTTTTATTTCAGGGAGTTGGCATCCAGGTTGTCTCCAAACTTGTGGAAATGCCCTAGAAATTATATTTGGGCATTTTGGAACAGCAACAAAAATTGACTTCGGGGGGCCACAAAAAACACAGGCTGCACTTTGTCCACCCCTGGTCTATAGTAATCACATGTAGATTTATCTTTTCACAGTCAGCTCTCCATTTTCATGACCCCACCGCGAAAGCGGAGACTTGCCGATATTCAAACCCCATAAGCTTGAATGGGGTATGCACCCCTCTGAAAATAGTGGAGGTCTCCCCTTTGTGAATATTCAAGACCGCAGACCTCAAGTCCGCGAGAACAGAGGGACGACTGTATATCCAGTGCCCCTCAGTGCATATTTTAGAGGAGGAATGAGTGTCGTGCAGTCTTTCAGATGTTGTTTGACTGTAAGTCCCACTATCCAAGTCTAGCCAAAATAATAATAATAATAATAATAATAATAATAATAATAATAATAATAATAGGATTTATTTATATGCCACCCAATCACTGGGAATCCGGGTGGCTAACAACAGAGGGGATAATAAAAAGATGGTTCCCTGCTCTCAGGCTTACAATCCAAGACACAAAAGGAGAAGGGAATGGTGGGAGGGAGGGGATCAGGTCCAGCAGTTCTTCTCTCCCTCTGAGGCCTGAACCAAGGCAGATGGACTGGAGGAAGGGCTCTTTTTCTTAATCGAGGCTGGCTCTTCCTCTTCAGGCCCAATGGCGTTGGGCCTGTCTTTTCGCTTACTCTACGGCCAGAAGATGACAGTTGGAAGGAGGGAGGGGAAGGCTCTTCCTCTTCAGGCCCAATGGTGTTGGGCCTGTCCTTTCACTCCCTCTAGGCCAGAAGATGACAGTTGGGAGGGGAGGTCTCTTCCTCTTCAGGCCCAGTGGTGTTAGGCCTGTCCTTTCACTCCCTCTAAGGCCAGAAGATGACAGTTGGAAGGAGAGAGGGAAGGGCTCTTCCTCTTCAGGCCCGATGGCATTGGTCCTGTCCTTTCACTCCCTCCGAGGCCAGATGACAGTTGGAAGGAGGGAGGGGAAGGCTGATGGATGCTGGAAAGTGCGGTCCAGTGGCATCTGGAGGATTCATCCCAGCTTAAGGATGAAGTAGATAAATGGATGCTCCCCCCAGAAAATCATTTTGTACCTGGTTCTATTCCTTTGTTGTTGTTGTATGCCTTTAAGTTGTTTCCAACTTATGTTGACCATAAGGCAACCCTATCGTAGAGTTTTCTTGGCAAGCTTTGTCCATAGCAGGTTCATTGCCTTCCCCTGAGAGCATGTGACTTGCCCAGGATCACCCAGTGGGTTTCATTGGTGAGCCAGGCATCAAAAGGCATCGAACCCTGCTCTCCAGAGTCGTAGCCCAACATTCAAATCAAATAACAGACAGGCTCTTCATTGGACCCACCCAAATCATACTAGTAAAACAACAGCAAATACAATCCATATTCCTGGTCTGTCCATGCCTGTGCTGAAGGCAGTGGTTGGCTATTTCACTGCTTTCTCCTTTGTTGACACATGAAATGCCTCACTGCCAGTTGCCAGAGATTGCAGGTAATTGCAATGCAGCCACTGAGAACTATTAGCTATAGGGCATGTTCATTTTCAGAATTAGGAAGAAAAAGAAATGACAGCAACAACAATGGAAGGCGGAGCAAAATGGGAAAGAAAATACCCCATGGTTTGAGTGCCTGAGATGTAAACAAGGATGCACTTTTTGTCTCCAGTGACTGCTGCAGAGAGAGGAGAGGAAAGTGACAACCATGTCTCCGGAAAGTAGGGAAGACTATGACAATACTACCTTCGATGACGAATTTACAACCATGCATAGGTTCCAAAAGGCTCATTCTACTGTTAATGTATATTAACCTCTCTCTCTTTTTATTTTTTCAAATTAGTACAGAAGCATCTTAAGCAGGGCTTCCAGTAATCAGAGCAGGCTTTCACAGAGGTCCATAGCCTCTCTTTCTTTCCCATTTTGCTCCTCCTTCCATTGCTATCTTGCTTCTGTTCAGCAGAACGGGGATTCATCCAGTTTCTAAAAGTCTATTTACCATATATACTCAACTATAAATCAACTTCATGTATAAATCAAGGGCAGGTTGAGGGGGGCGGGCAAAACTATAGATTTTGATATGATCCATGGATAAGTGAAGGGTAAAATTTAGGAGCATGTAACAAAGGATTGAAAGAATGAAGCAAAGGAAAACAATGCCAAAGATCTTACAAAATTCCAGAGGCCTAATGGTATTCACAGTAAGGGCTGGATGGATAAGAGAGCATGCTTCCAGGACAGATTACACTCTCACTTTTCACTTGGGGATGGTTCCTTTTCTTTAATAAGAGTTAAAGTACAGTAGTCAGCCCTCCATATCCACAGATTTTTTTATCCACTGATTCAAGCATCCACAGCTTGAAAATATTTTTAAAAATATATCACTTCCAAAAAGCAAACCTCCATTTTGTCATTTTATATAAAGGACACCAATTTACTATGCCATTGTATTTTATGGGACTTGAGCATCCATGGATTTTGGTATCCACAGGGAATCCCGGAACCAAACCCCAGGAGATACCAAGGGCCTACTTTATTTAACCCTGAACTGTGGATAAATTGACTCAGCTTTTTTGGGTCACTTTTTTGACTAAAATTTCTAGGCTTATGAGTATATACAGTATTTGATTGCCTGGTGAGAATCAAGCAAGGGGAAGTGAGTTTTAGCCTGGGAGGCTTGTCTTAATTGTAAACACTCACATACAAGCAAAATTATACCTTAAAAAGTATCCCACCCTCTTTTCATAGGAGAGAAATGACCCACACAAAAAGTGCAAGTGCCTTTCTGTCCCACTTTCATGGAGTCATTTGGGAAAGCCAGGATTTAAACCAAGTCAGCCACTAGAGGGAGATGCCCGTTCAATCTCATAGAACAAATAAGCTGTTGGGACACCTAAAAAGGTACCTGCTCCTGTTAGATCTTGGAAGCTAAGCAGGATCATCCCTGATTAGTGGATGGGAGACTGACAGTGAATACCAGGTACTGTAAGCTATATTTCAGAGGACGGAACAGGTGAAACCACTTCTAAATATACCTTGCCTAAGATAACCCTAGATAGTTCATGGGACCATCAAACAAGTGACTTGAAGGCACACACACACAAGCTGTTGGAAGAACTTTATTGTTTAGGGGGAGGCTAAGGAATCTGTGGTCCTCCAGATATTGTTGGATTCTAATTTCCATCACCCCCAGTGCTGAGTAGCAGTGGGAGTAACAGTTCATTAACATCTAGCAGGCTGTAGGCACTCCAGCCTTGGTTGAAGAGGAACAACAAAGACTCTGATGCATGTTATAAATGTACAGGGACTTAACTGTCCCTACTGCATGCACACACAGACCTTACAAAATGGCAGCCTAGTAGTAGGTGTTGGGGGGCATAACAGAACTGAAAATCTCCTGCATTTTTAACAGTTAAAGTGGAATCTCAGAAGGTATACCTTGCACGACGGCTATGAAAAGAACAAAATTCCTTTCTTTTTGTGCACCTGGCCACCAGAGATGGGCCATATGTTTAGACCAAGGACAGGCAATTATGTCTTCCAGATATTTTGGGTCACAATTCAATCCATGCCAGCATGATCTGTGGACAGGAATTACAGATTTAGGGTCCTCTATTTTCTTCTCAAAGTGATCTCCAGGGAAGCTAGTAGTTGAGTATGGCTCTAAAGCAGGAGTATGCAACCTGGTGCCCTCCAGAACTTTTGAAGGATAGCTCCCATTGCTACAATTATTGGCCTTTCTTTCTTTCTTTCTTTCTTTCTTTTTTCTTTTTTAAAAAAATCTTTTATTTAAAAAATGTAAATAAAAGGATTAAGATTAAAACCAAGTAACAAGATCAACCTTGTAAACAGATGATGTTTATGTGTAATTTTTAGCAGAAGGAGGGAGGAGTAAGGGAATTAGGGAAATTTTATTATTGTCGGTATATCTGTTTTATTGAACTGCTGTTACCTGCCTAGATCCCGGAAGGGAGAGGGGGGATATAAATAAATATTTTTTTATTATTATTATTATTTATTACAAGGTTCAAACAAACTTATCTTTCCTCTAACACATCCCACCCAGAAATGTACATGGTTTCCTAGTAACAGATTTAAATATGAAGTGGAGTTTACAAAATTAAAAAAGGGAGACCATTGTTCTTTAAATGATTTACCACATTCATTGGAGGATGGCCTTACTTTCTGATGGGGCTTATAGTTCAACAGGTTACCCTCTCTTCGTTTTACAGCATTAAGGATAGAATTTTTGGACTTTACCATAGGCTAACTTGGTGTGCATTCTGAAGTATATGCTGCTTTGCTTTCTAGCCCCCAAGTCCCCTGGGGAGAAGACCCGGTATGACACGTCACTTGGCCTGTTAACCAAAAAGTTCATTCACCTGCTCAGTGAGTCAGAGGATGGAGTGCTGGACTTGAACCGGACTGCTGAGGTGCTGGATGTCCAGAAGCGCCGGATCTACGATATCACCAATGTATTGGAGGGGATCCAGCTCATTCGCAAGAAGTCCAAGAACAACATTCAGTGGATGTGAGTATATCAGAGAACCAGAACCACAATGCTTTATTTTTGGTGGGAGAAAATGATAGTATAGTGTAGAGGGGAAATGATTTGATTACATGGTCCCTTGATGAGATTGTCAAGATCCCACTGGACTTTGATTTTTTTACTGTGAAATAAAGATGACCATAAATCGGTGTTTCTGCCGTTTAATTATCCTGTGTTATATTTCTCTGTCTGAAGCAATTCCTATAGGACCAAAATGATACACCTATAGAAACATGTGCAGCCATTTTATTGCTTATATAGATTTCTCCATCTGGTGCCCTTTGGATTGATAATATTTGCAGTCCACAATACCTGAATGGCCCAGGTTGTGGAAGCTCTATATTGGCTAACAGACTTTGAAAAAGTTGCTTTTCCAGGTTCTCGTCTACTCTGACTAACCTGGGAAGGTATTCCCCAGTATTACCTGACCTGATCATTGGTGCTAGACACCAAACCTGAAATCATCCACCTATAAAGTAGATTAACATACTCCTCATCTGAAAGATACAAACACTCTGAATCAGGTACCAAGGGTCACAGTGGAGGATTGTCAGAGATATAGAAAACAAATCTATGGCGGGTTACAGATGGGCAAAAAGGGGTGTGCTCATGACATCATGAAGGTGTAGCCTTTAGACGGCCCTTACCTGAATGCCGTCATGAACACGCCGCCTGCACGCCCCAAGCGGGAAGAAGCGGCATTAAAAAGGTGCCGCTTTTTTCCGCTTCTTTTTGATAAGCGGCATACGTGCGCATCTCCGTATATAAGCTGCTGCACCGGTACGCCAGAATTGTCACGCCGCTAATTTAAGCTGCCCATTTAAAAGCTCCGTGTCTGCTGCGTCGCATAATGAGTCGGGGTCCCGGGACATGCGCGGGTTGCAGTCAGGCTTTAATTGCAGCGTCAGATGCCATGCAGCTGTGGAAGCTGCGGCACAGCTGCATTCTATTTTAATGCTCGTAACCCTAACCCTAGAGCTGCATGTGCGCATGCGCTGCTAGAATCGCGGGAAGTTGTAAGTTTTGCCAGCGGATGTTTTGGTTGTAGAAAGTGATAAGGGAAAGTTTGGAATTTAAAGTGAACCCTTACACACATTCCTGCGCCACTTTCACCTAACAATAAAAAAAGCTAAAACTTTAAATACTTACATATGTACAAGGGAGGTGATGGGGGATGGCAGGGGGGCAGCGGCGACAGCTGTGGCTGTGCATTGCAGATTCAGCAAGAGCGCGGGGACCAAAGGAGAGGAGGCATCCATGATGCTGGTGACACTGGCAACGCACAAGCGGACAAGGATGCCAACACCAGCTGATCACTAGCTGGCAGGAGGCCACCTTTGTTCTTGGGTAGGGCAGGGGAAAAAGTTTAAAGGGACCTGAGCGCTTTAAATGTGCACATACCTTTCTGCTGCCGGTGCTGACTGACACAGCTGCGCATCCGCCAGCCGGTAAAAGAAAAAAAGCTGCGTTCGCGGCCGCCCATGCGGAAGCTGCCTCTCTCTTTGCAGCGTCCTGCGAGGCGGTGGTATGGAAGCTGCGGGTAAAAAACGGCCCCAGGTGAGGCGTCTTCACTGCCCCCAGTGTGGAAGCCCCATCCACCTTAGCCACGCCCCCGGGGTGGGCAGTCTGGAGGCTCCGTATTCAGGGGAAGACACCTTCAAGATGTCTTCCCTTGCCCATCTGTAACCCGCCTATATGAATGGCTGAATAGACTGGGCCTGTTTGACCTGGAGTATAGAAGACTTGGAGGGGCATAATAGCAAGATGAGACTAGATCAAATAATTTTACCAGAAAGTTGATTTTGATTCAACATTAGGAGAGATTTGAATAATAAAGCAGTATGGCAGTGGAATCCATTCTAATTACTTTTATATGCTTGTAAAGGGTGAAGGTGAGGAGAGCCTTCCCTTGTGGAGGCCTTAAAGCAGAGGCTGCACAGTTTAGGTCTGGATTTCATGTACCAAATTAGAGGAACATGATTTCCAAGGCCCCTCTAACTCTTTATGTCTATCACTGACTTTTGGTAGCCATTTTTAATGAAAATTACAGCACTTTCTTAGCAGTTGCACATCCATTACATATTTTCCTGTATGTTCTGTACTATAGGATGTTATTTCAGCACATTGCTATTTGTCTTGTTTATTATTTTTCTTTACCAGGCAAAGGCACTTTAGTCATTTCAAAATCAATGCCCTTGTCATTTAAACAAAACATTTGCACTCTACATGTGCTCAGAGGTATCCTCCAAATGGATGCTTGGATTTTGAAACTTAAAGATATATCTGCTTGCATAATTGCAGATGGTTTTCTGTGTCAATCTGATCTGTTGTTAACTTGATGCATTTGTTACCTAGGGGAACAGGGCTATTTGAGGACTCCACCGTGACAACAAAGCAGCAATCGCTGCGGCAAGAGCTAACAGACATCTCCAAGATAGAGAGAATGCTGGACAAGCTCATTCATGAGTGCACACTTCAGTTAAAGCATCTCACAGATGATGAAACTAATCAGAGATATCCTTTTAAGGATAGAATATGAAGGGGTAGTTGGATGGGAGGCCTGAAAAGTGATGTCTTGGCCTAGACTTGAGCCATTGGGTGGTGCAGAGGAGAACAGCAGGGTATGATGGGGAGCAGGTTAGAGAATACTCCACCAGGATTTGGATCATTGCCTCCACATGATCCAGGGAATAGTGGCCAGTGCAGCCCTTTACTACCAAGACCTGAGAGAAGTTACTTTTGGATCACAACTCCCAAAACACCTTTACCAGCATGGTTTGTTGGCATGCCAGCTGGAGAATTCTTGAAGCTGTCACTCCAAGAAGGAACTTCTGTTAACACACACCTTTTTAAGTAGGAAAAAAAAACTGGAAAATAAAAGGTGGAAACATACCACTTTTTACTTACTGCAAGTAATAAGAACCCTCCCAAGGTGGTTCGGTGATGTGTGTTTGTTTTGGTGTTTTCTTTAACTTCCATCTCCTGTGTCCTACATTAGCATATGTCACATATCAGGATATCCGTGCCATCAGCAACTTCAATGAGCAGACGGTGATTGTGGTCAGGGCCCCACCAGAAACCCGGCTTGAGGTACCAGATGCCTGTGAGGTGAGCCTTGTTGGGCGAGGGGAAGGCAGATTACATTTTCCCCTCTCTAGGTAAGATATTAGGTTGGGGAACCTTTGACCAAACTGCTATTTTGGACTTCACTTTCCATAAATCCCAGCCAGCATGGCTAATGGCCAGGGATTATGGGAGTTGTTATCTAAAATATAGCTCTTCTACTAATAGAACAGTGCTAGGGAATGTTTGCCCCTACAGATTTTGGACTATAATTCTCATCAGTCTTAGCCCACCATATCCCATGCCTTTTGGGAGATAACCAAGGTGGGAAGGAGAGTGGAGGGCCCTGTCGAAGAGAAGAGGAAGAAGGGGCTGCTTTAAACTGGATCCCGGTGCCCAGTCATTGCCTCCTATCTGGGTTTAAAGCAGCCCCGGAGGCAAGGGAGCCACTCCTGGGCTCTCAAAGGGAAGCCCTACCTAGGAGAGGAAGAAATGGCAGCTGCCAGCTCTGGGCAACTTTTGGAACAATTGGGGCAGGACTCGCATGTGGAGCTTGCAAGGAGGGCTTTGAGAGGAGGACACTGCCTGCTCAACTTGCCTCCAGTGAGTCTCTTTTACTTATCCTCTTATGCCCCTAAGTTTTACCCTTGACTTATCCACGGGTCATAGGAAAATCTCTGATTTTGGCTTCAAAACCTGCCCTTGACTTATACATGAGATCAACTTATAGTCGAGTATATATGGCAAGTTGATTTCACAAAATGAAAAACAGGTTGGGTATGGGATCTTCCTTCTATGAGAAACGTTCCATTCACAGAAAATGTTTCAGTTCAGTTTGGAGAGATTTTCCTCCCACACGCCTCATTCTCCAGTGTCGCCAAACCCAGAGAATACTATTTTCCAGTAGTTAGAGGGGGCATTGTCAGAGGAAAAGGCAGAATCATAGAATCATAGAGTTTGAAGAGACCACAAGGGCCATCCATTCCAACCCCATGCCATGCAGGAAATCTCAATCAAAGCATACCCGACAGATGGCCATCCAGCCTCTGCTTAAAGACCTCCAAAGAAGGAGACTCCAACACACTCCGAGGGAGTGCGTTCCACTGTCAAACAGCCCTTACCATCAGGACGTTCTCCCTAATGTTGAGGCGGAATCTCTTTTCCTTCAGCTTGCATCCATTGTTCCGGGTCCTGTTCTCTGGAGCAGCAGAAGAAGCAGCACATTCCTCTGCCAAACAAGTGACACATATCTTCCTCCAGTTGTAGCTTAGAAGATCTTTTTAGCCACTCAAACATTGCCCTTGGCATAGCAGGGGATGGGTTGTGCTGTAACTTAATTCCATTTTCTTCTTCTCCAACTAGGAGAATGTCCAGCTTCACCTGAAAAGCGCCAATGGTCCCATCGATGTGTACCTGTGCCCTGAAGAAATTCTTGAGGATAGCCCAGCCAAGAAGAGCAGCTTCTCAGCTCCAGCACATCAGGAGAGTAGCAACTTCCCAACAGTGAAAAGTAAAGCAGGTAAAGGTGGAAGGGCCAACATCTTGATAACTCCAGAGGTGATTATATATGTTTTAAAAGATGCTACAGGGGACACCTTTTATTTTTTAAATAACTTTTATTCATTAAAAAACATATAACATACAAACATAAAATACAAAAATATATACATAATACAGACGACAAACTACATAACTTCCTAAGCTGCTCAGCTAATTCACAAAAAGTCTCTATTCACTAACCACTAGCTCTTACTAACTTTAAACTTAATACCCTCAGAATCTTAACTGTATTTCAAATGTACCCAACTGTCATTCCTTATCTGGATTACCATCTTTATCCTATTCTTCCCCAATTAATACATATATTCCGTCTAATAACATGGGATATTAACGACACATAAGAAGACAAATAAAATGTTAAATATCTCATTTTTCCCCTTTTCCATCAATCTTTATATTGTATATTTTTTATTTATTTTCCTAAACCTGTCCTTTATATTTAACCATTTAATATCCTATTGTTACTCCAACATTGCTATATATCTAATTTCTTTTTCTTCCATTTGAATATACAATGTACACGCCTCCCAATCCTTGCGAAACCTTAATAATGTTTTATTTTTTGAGAGGAAGGATAATTTATCCATTTCATACATATCGTATAGTTTTAATTTCCATTCGTCTAAGGACGGAATTTCTTCCAATTTCCAGTATCTTGCATACAATATCCTGACATCTGTTATTGCCAAAAATATCAGCTTCCCATTCTGTCTTTCCAATTCCTGTTCTTCTACTATATTCAGAAGGTACATCTTAGGGTCCATACGGATGTCAAATTTAAATATTTTTTTCATTTCCCCATGAATCATTTTCCAAAATTTCTTTGCCTTTTCACATAACCACCAGGTATGCATATATGTTCCTAATTCTATATTACATTTCCAACAGAGTCCCTTAATACCTTTGAACATTTTGGATAACTTATATGGCGTCAGATACCATCTATACATTGGCTTATAGCAGTTTTCCTTAATTTCTACATTATTTGAATATTTAATCCTCCTTCGCCATGTCCTTTCCCACTGTTCCAGCATAATATTTTGATTCAAATCCTTTTCCCAATTAATCATATAATCTTTGACTACCTCCTCTTCCATTTCCCATTTTACTTTCAAACTATAAAATTTTGATATCCTTTTTGTTTTCGTTTCTTCCTTCATCATTTTCTCTAATTCTGAGATGCTTGTTGCTATACCAATTGATCTTTGATCCATTTTAAATCTTTCAGCCAGTTGTCTATGCACAAACCAAATGCAAGAAAATCCCCCCTAACTATTTCTTCTTGTGTTTTTAATTTTTGCTTTCCTTGTTCTACCTTGAGTATGTCACTATATTGGATCCATTTATTTTCACTATATACTTCTCACCTCAAAAAGGCTTCTCGTGAGGAAGCCCAGAAAGGAATTTTTGGGCACCATCTTGCTTTATACTTCATCCAGATACGAAGCAGAGTTTTACGTACAAAGTGATTATTAAATTCTCTATCTATTTTACTCTTATCATAAAATAGATAGGCATGAAATCCGAATTTCAATCCAAATCTTTCCACTGTTAAGTTTCTGCTATTTTCCAATTTAAACCAATTTATCATCCAATCCAATATACATGCATGAAAATACCATTTTAAATTGGGAAGACCTAATCCACCATTTTTAATTCTGTCCTGCAAGATTTTTAATTTTATTCTGGGCTTTTTATTTTGCCAAATAAACTTGGAAATATCTTTATTCCAGTCCGCAAATACCGCATCTTTCGTAATAATGGGGATATTTTGAAACAAAAAAATCATTTTAGGGAGTACTGACATCTTTATCGTAGCTATCCTTCCTGACCATGAAATTTGTAAATCTTGCCATTTCTTTAAATCTATTTTGATTTCCTTCCAGATTTTTTTATAATTATTTTGAAATAATTCCGTATTTTTTGTTGTCAAGTTTATTCCTAAATACTTCAGCTGTTTCTTTTTTTGAAATCCTTTTTTCCCCACTATTCTCTTTACATCTTCATCTACAATATTCATTGTTAACATCATTGTTTTCGTTTGATTAATTCTATATCCCACTACCTTCCCATACTCTTTGAGCATTTTCATTAGGTGTTCACTACATTCAACAGCATTTGATATGGTTAAAACTAGGTCATCCGCATAGGCTCGCAATTTATAATTTTCACTTTTGACCTGCACACCTTCAATCAAAACATCACTTCTAATCTTATTCAGAAAAATCTCCAGGGTTAAAATAAATAGTAATGGAGCAAGTGGGCAACCTTGCCTAACACCTTTAGTTATTTTAAACATACAGTGCTACCTCGGGTTACGAAATTAATTCGTTCCGCGGCGCCGTTCGTAACCCGATACATTTCGCAACCCGAAAAGGCGCTGGAAAGCCGCTAGCCGCGCTTCCGATTTGAATTTCGCGCCGAAATTAATTTCGTAACCCGAAAAATCTTTCGTAACCCGGAACAGTTTTTTTAAATCTAACTTTTTCGTACCCCGGAAATTTCGTAACGCGGTCAATTCGTATCCCGGGGTACCACTGTATTTGTTTTGTCCCCATTAATCGAAACATATGCCTCCTGCTTAGAATGTATCTTCGTAATCCAATTTATAAAATTTTCTCCTACCTCCATCCTTTTCAACACCATAAACATGAAATCCCATCTAATATTATCAAAAGCCTTCTCTGCATCTAAAAATATCATTGCCAATTTTTTATTAATACATTTTTCTTGCATTTCAATAAAATTTAGCAAATTTCTGATATTATTCTTAATTTTCCTATTAGGGAGAAAGCAGTTTTGATCCGTATGTATCCAATTCATCAAAACTTTTTTCAATCTGTCTGCCAATACTGATGCTAGTAATTTATAATCAGAATTCAAAAGTGAGATGGGTCTATAATTGTTTGGTTCCAATAGTTCTCTATTTTCCTTTTGTATTAAAATTATATTACCTTGATTCCATGTTTGAGGTGTTTGTTCTTTCAGAATATGGTTCATTGTTTCCACTAATGGAGGTCCTAATTCTTTTTCAAACAATTTATAGTATTCATTAGTGAAGCCATCAAGACCTGGAGATTTCCCTGTCTTTGATCTATAGATAGCTTTTAACACTTCTTCTAATGTTATAGGGCCATTCAAAATCTGTTTCTGTTCAGATGTCAACTTTTAAAATTCCTGTTCCTCTAGATATTTTTCTATCCTCGCGTTCTTTTCACCAGTCTCTTTGTATAGTTCCGTAAAGTATCTTTAAAAAGTTTTTTTAATTTGCGTTTTATCCGTTACAATTTTACCTCCATTCTTTATTTTAGCTATTACTCTTTTAGCTCTTTCTTTTTTCAACATGTGCGCCAGTAATTTCCCTGGTTTATTTGCCCCTTCGAAATATCTATGTTTCATAAATTTTGTTTTTTTTATCAATTTCCTCCACTGTGAGGATTGATATTTGTTTCTGTATATATTTTATTTCTTTAGAAGCCTCTACTTTCGTCAAGTCCCTTTTTAGAATTTTTTCCCATTTCTCCAATTCTGCATTCAATTTATTCAATTTCTCTTTCTTTTTCTTTTTCTTCCTCCATTCGATATTCTTTTGGATTAGGCATCCCCTTATAACCGCTTTTGACACATCCCAGACCAGGGGTAGGCAACCTTTTTGAGCCGGGGTCCGGGTTGCTGTCCCTCAGACAACTGGGGGTCCGAAGCCAAAAAATAAATAATTAAATAATTTTTAAAAATTTAAATAAATAAATAAACTGGGACAAATGTAGGACAACATTTTCAAATGGTGGACACTTTTTTTAAAAAAGTGGAGGGCACGCAAAAACATTTGCTGATTTTTTTAAAAAATGTTAATATAAATGCATGTTTCTGAGGTGTCTATAGACAATTGCCCCTGCGCGCGAGAGGCCAAAGGCCCCAGCGGCAATCGGCGGCAGGACCGGGCTGGGGCTGGTCCCAAGGCCTCGCTGGGCCGCATCCGGCCCGCGGGCCGCAGGTTGCCTACCCCTGTCCCAGACTATTTGCATTGGGCATTCTTTTTGAGTATTTTCTCTAAAATAGTTGACAATTTGCTGTTTAATTTCTAACAGATTTTTTTCATCTTTCAAAATATTCAAATGTAGTCTCCAATTGTATTCCCTTCTGCCAAACTCCAATTCTAAAATTACTGGATTATGATCTGACCATACTTTAGGGCATGTTTTTACCTTATAGACCTTAGATACCAATTGAACTGAGATCCAGAACATGTCAAGCCTAGACCACGATTTATGTCTATTAGAGAAGAAGGTAAATTCTTTTGCATTCCCATATTTAATTCTCCAAGGGTAAAACTGCTAAGTCAGTCAACTCGAAAAAGTCTTTGGGGAGTTTTCCTTGGTTTTTCTTAATTATCTTATCTGATATTCTATCTAATTTTGGATCTACAACCCCATTCCAATCTCCCATCATAATTATTGTTTCATGGTCCAATGTAATCAATTTCTCCCTTTAATTTTTTATAAAAATTTGCCTTTATTTTCCAAAGGGCCGTACAGTCCAATCAATAAAATCTTTTGTGCATTATATTCCAGTTCAACAATAAGATAATGACCTTCCGGATCATCAAAAAATTTCCTTGCTTCGTGTCTATTTTTAACATATATAACTACTCCTTTCTTTTTAAATTTAGATGATGCTACAAACTCTTGACCCAATGTAACACATCATAAATGTTTAATTTCCCTATGTCTTATTCTTGTTTCTTGAAGACAACAAACATCTAAATTTAATTTTTGTAAATGATGAAAAATCTTTTTTCTTTTCTGGGGTGTATTCATTCCTTGGACATTCCATGTCCCTAATTTCAAAATTTCGTATGAACCCATAATGTTTCTCAAAAATATAGTATGAAAGTAGTCTATTTATCAATTGTCAAAATATTCCTCAAAGAAATCTTTGTGTTCTCCTCTTAATTCCTCAATGTCACCTGTATCACTTTGATTATCTAGTCGATATTCCAGACTTTTTAGAAAGTCTGTTGTGACTGCATCAAGGTTGTTGATTTCTCCTCTTCGTGTTCTTCTCTTCTAATAGTGAACAAGTCCTCTGCAACTGCTGCGATTGCTCCTAATTCATTCCCTCTTTCGTCTCCTTCTTCTTGTTGTTGTTCTTCCTGCCGTCCTGATCCTGGTTCATCCTTCGATTTTTCCTGCCCCTTCTTCCATTCAGAAAACTTCCTTATAAAGCTTCTAGCCTATTCAGGCGAGGATATCTTCACCCTTTTTTTCAGCCACCAAAACGTCAACCCCTCGGGTATTTCTCATCAATACTGAACCTTTTCTCTCCTTAGAAGCATTGTTAGGTTTGTATACTCCCTTCTCTTACATAGCAACCTCGCCGGGATATCCTTCAAGACTTTCAACTCTTGCCCTTCATATTGAAATGGTGATTCATTATGTTTATTCAAGAAATGATCACGTGTTTGTTTTCTAACAAAATGAAGAGCCACATCTCTTGGCAAACCCCTTTGTTTAGCTACTTGAGAGTTAACACGATACAGTGTATAAATTTCAAGTTCAAAAGTTTTCACCTCTTTTTCTAAGAATTTGGCAATTTTTGGAATCAATTTTGCATTCAGATCTTCCTTTTTTCCCTCTAATAGTCCTCTGATTTTCACCGATTTCTCCCTCAACTTTTGCTTCCATATTGCTTTCTCATCCAGGTCCTCTTTTCTATCTCCTGTTTTAGCTAAATCTCTCTCCACCTTTTCGCTTTTAAATTCCAATATATCCACTCTTCTTTTTGTAACCTGCAAGTCAGCCATCATCTTATCTACTGTCTGGTTAATTTCCTTAAGATCTGCACGTATCTCTTGCTTTATTTCCCTTTTAAAGTCATTCATTTGTTTTGTTATGTTTGAAGAGAGTGCTTCCATCTTTTCCAAAAGTAGTTGGTTAATATCTATACTTTTAATTTTTTCAATTGAAAGTTTTCTCTGGGGTTGGGTTTGCATATTTATTTTTTGCGCTTGACTACGGGTATTCATCTTGTCTGCCTGCATTTTATCCACCTTTTACACCAGCAACTGTCACCCTAGCAGTCTTAAATAACAAGCACGGTATAAACACTCCAACCTCTCCCAGTCAATTCCCCCTTTAATGTTCCAAATAACTATCTCCCTTTCAGGATTCCTTCCTCGGTCTTTCAATTACAAATTCCCCCTAGTCCATTACTCCTCCATTACCGCTCTCCTCTTCCTTTATACAGATTCTTAAATACAGTTCCAAAGTCCAAACTTAACTTGTCAGTCCACACTCTTCAAACTCTATGCCGTCAATCTTATAACCTCTGCGCCTTGATCTCTTTCAATCTTTATTCCCTTTTCATTTCAGTCTCTTACAATCTCTATAGTTTTTAAAATTGGCGACGCCCTTGTGTGAAATAATCTTCACAACTGATCATGCGGCTGTGGATTGCTCTCTGGTCCCACCGCACCTTACAGACTCGGCTTGGCTCCTCTCTCGTCTCCTGTTCCAAACCGATTCTGCTTACACAGCCTTGGGGTGCAGATCCTGGACCTCCATTGAGCCCCCTCTGAACCCCCTATTCCCAGGGGGTATTTTCTGGTCTTCAGAGCCCTTCGGACCAGATCCTCCACATGCAGTGAGAACACCACTCAGGAGGTTCCTGAGTTGTGACTCGTCAGGACACCATTACCAACCGGAAGGGGACACCTTTTATTAATGGTTCCTGAACTGACTTGCAGGGCTGGTTCCAAATTTGAGGAACTCTGGGGCAGGTTTTGCAAAAGTTAAATTTTTTTACTACAACTTCCATAGTGTTTCAACCATTATGAGGGGTTTTCATCCATTATGATGGGGAGTTTTGTCCAAAAATTCACTTTTCCAAACTCTGCCCCAGTCAGAGCGTGCCCCCACGACACCACTATCAGGCCATTGTCATTGATTTCCCATAAAATCCTGCAATATAGCATCATTCTGTTGCATGCTTGGGAGTGGGGTTAAAATGGAAGTACCTGGAGCTAGGGTTCAGTTTTTTTCCCTGTTAAACAGGAGGCCCCTGGAGTCAACTTTGAATCCTACTGACAGCTGGGCTGTTACAAAACAAATGGGTGTCCTGCATAACCTGTGTTCAGGACAGGAGGCCACTCTCAGGACATATAGAGAAACAGAATGAATTCCATTTGGCAAGAGGGTCAGACAAGGTTTCATTTTGCCACCCTATCTGTTAGTTGCAGCTTTATACTAATATTTATTCTCGTAACACAGAAAGACACTGACCTCATCTTACATAGACCTTGAATCTATTCAGGTGTATTCTTATAACCAAACTTTCACCTCTTTTAGAATTATATAGCAAAGTGTTACAATCTTGTCCTAGTGTGCCTGTTTACAGGTATTTCTACACTGGAATTTTGTTGGGTATTAGGCAACAAGGTTCATCAAGAAAGCAATATAGCATACCATTTGTAGGAGTTTGGACTATAGTGATTGCTTTTTGCAGCAGCAGTCTGTAGGTGGACAGTCGTTGCCGAAAGCAAAATCTTATGCTCTGCTACCAGAAACAGTGGGATTCCCAGCTGGTTGATGGTTTTAACCAGTTGCAAAAAACAATATTTTTGGCTGATGGTGGTGACATGGATTTATTCAAGCAGTGATAAAATCAGGACAACCCCAGGAAGTTTGGGACAGGATGAGATGTTGAGAAATACAATAGAGGCTAGCAGGGAGATTGGCTTACTGCATTAGGGTGAGATATCTCTTTTGCCTTTGACCTTTAAGAAGAAATGCACATGGCAGGGGATTGGGAAGAAACAATATTTACATCCATTAAGTTACATGATCCTTTCCACATGCCTCAGGTCTTATGGGAACCACTCATGGAAAGTTCACTTGGCTTTGCAAAGGTTATCATGGTCTGTATGTAACTGCGGTTATAACAAAATATGACAAAGTATTTATACCCTGAAATAACATGGATTATGCAGTGTGTGCTAACACAATGTAATTTCCTTGCTCCCTTGTTATAAAACTGGTACTGTAACTTGTTACAAATAATTCTACATTATGTTCTCTCTTTCTCTCTTTAGCTGAGTCAGTTAAGACAGAGCTGCCAAGTTCTCTTATGGAAGGCGAAGATGGTCTCCTAGAGCTGCCTCAGAACCTCTTACAACAGACCGAGGACCAGCTCCCTTCTGCTTCCTATAGTGATGCAGCCCCCTTTGTTAGCTTCTCCCCTTCCCTTGACCAAGACTACTTGTGGGGACTGGAGGAGGGTGAAGGTGTCAGTGACCTATTTGAAGCCTATGACTTAGGAGACCTGCTAAAGAACTGAAGCCAGCATTCCTCCGTACTTTCTATGGTGCTAATATTTCCCCATGCTCTACTCCAAAGCCTTGGGTTTTAGGCTGAAGTGTCTTCTTGTGTTTGGGCCTGGTGGAACGTTTGCAGTGGAAGGGCCCATGAATAAGCCGTTCCTGACTAGTGGACCATCACACATTCCAGGCTTTTCCAAAATTGCCAATGAGGGAGTATCAAGTGTTGCTCTGGTGATGTTTTTGTGGGCTCCTTCCTTCCAGGTCTCCTTGGGCATGCTCTGCAGGTTTTGAGAGATTGGAATGATGATTACATCTTCACCAACCTTCTCTCAGTGCACTCTGACAGAAGCCTCAGGGGCCTGTGACTTTTCTAAGAAGCCTGCAAGCCCTTTATTCTTATGTTCTTGTTCTGCACTGATTTCTCACCTGAGCAGAAAAGGATAGGGAAGGCAAACAGTTGCCCTTCAGACATTTTATACTGCAATACTCATTAGCCCCAACCAAAATGATAATTTGTCAGGAATGGTAGGAGTTGTCACCCTAAACATTGGGAAGGCACAAAGTTGCCCCAGTCCAGAATGCTGCCAGTGGTCTATGTGATTTGTGGGTACAGAAGAAAGAGTGGTCCACAAAAGAAGATTGAAATGGGTAATTTCCCACTTTCACTTATTGAGAATAACAGTCTCAGTCTCTGATATGAAATATCTTCTTAACAAAAGACATGTTTCTCCAGGAATTGGAAATGTTGCGTGGGCTGCAACTCCCAAAATCCCATAGTCAGAATGGCTGCTGGCCTTCCTGGCTGGGGGATTCTAGGAGTTGTAGTCCCACAAAGCAACAGTTCCCAGTTCTCATCCTGTTGTTGGGGTCATTTCCAAATACTTGTGGCATGGAATAATATGTCTCTTGCTACAGTTTACTTTGGCAGGTGTCACTGCTGAAATGGGTTGGCTTTCCATGGCTTCTAACATCAAGCTCTTTTCCAGTTTTGTTATCCTGCCTTCTGGACATCCCAGCATGCTCTTGATTTTATGCTTGCAAGAGCATTTGTTTCTTGATGCGAATACATCATGTGGCACTTTAATTCTCTTATCAAGTCAATTGAAGAGGCTTTCTTTGGGTCTCACATGGTGGGTGGAACAAGATACACAGTAAGCTGCTAAGAGCTAAGACCTTTACTTGGCTATATACATTTCTTACTCAGATTTTTATGAAGGGGCTAAATTACATTTCTGGAACTGGATCCACACACACTCCATTTGCCTTCTGCTTCTTCAATGAAATATATTCACATTGGCTGCTTTCATCATATTCTTAGGGCTATTTCTGGTTGACCAGTTCTTTTCCTTGCATCTATATAAAATACAAAACATTGTTTTTTTTCCATGGGAGTGTCATTTCAAGTTAGGTTCTATCAAGGAATAATAACCCCTTAGCCTTACTGCTCTGATGAACTGGATAAGAGTTCATCAGAGCAGTATGAAGGATTCAAGGATTTAAAGGAGCGTTTTCTTTTAGACCTGATAGGTTTGGATTTCTTTAAAAGAGACTTTCTCAAACTAGTAGGTTGTACTACAGCTCTGACAATCCCCGGCCAACATGGCCATTGGATGACTCCATCTTTATAGCACACTGGCTTGAAGGCAAGCCAATGGCATTTCATTTTTTTACTTTTTTCTCATTGGTTCCAGAAATTTTTAGTTTGTTTCCCAAGACCTCCTCCCCAACCTTATATCTCAGAAAGGTGCTTGCTTTGTCATCTTTGGAGATGACAGACTTATGACTGCTCCTCATCTTAATTTGGCTCAATAAATAAAGCCTTTTCCGTCCCCACGACGTATGAAATAGGACAGGTGAGAGATCACAAACAGGGAAATTGCTGTAGGAGTATGTACAGTTTTGGAGTTGTGCAAATTCTTGGTACAGTGGTACAGCATATTCTTGGTACACGCTATCGTACTTTCTCAGGGATCAAAGATTTCACTTTTGGTGCTACTACACAAATACTATGCTGCCTTGGGGGATGTTGCTGCTGAATGCACTTGTAGGTTTCCCCTACACTTGCACACACTTGGTGTAGTATATTTTGATTTGATTTAGCATTGACATAGGGATCTAAATTTCATCTAGATTTTAGTATAAATTTTAGTATAAATAGCATTGCTTGAGCTGGAAGTTTGACCCACCCTGTATCCCATCTTATTTTTTCTGAAGTGTAGGATTGTGATTGTAGTAATTCATCCAGAGGTATATCATTATATGTGTCTTTCATTCTGAGGACAGAGCTCAGGGATGAACTGGGATGCTAAATTTGGACTGAATTCAATAGGCCCTGTTGTTATGTTAGTTTGCATAAGGATAGTCTTGCGCCTGGTGCTTGCCTGATCCTAAAGGCACAAATCATGTACTGATTTGAACAGATGGTCCATTCGTTCTGTCATCCTCCCACCTAGCCCACAGCACTGAACTCTTGAATAAATTAAGCATCCATCCTATTTAAAATGTTAGTGGGTTTCAGCTTTAGGTCTTATCCCAATGACAGAAGACAGCATCTTCAGCAGCTGTTTTAGGCTGACTTTCTTACTAAAATATAGTAAGTGTGTGTCTTGCCCTCATCACTTCTGGCTGCAAGTGGAGCTATTGCATGATAGAATGTTTCCCTATATTAAAATGAAAATTATTCGCATATAGACAACTAGATGTCAGGGGAAAGGGTCTGAACTTAGCCTTTTCTTCAGGCATGCTAGTTTTCTCTGCAAAGATTTGTTGAAGTGCTTAAAAGGTGAGTCCCAGGCAACTATGCAAAACAGTACAGTCCAAGCAGAGGTTTGTGATGTGGGAAACCTTCGGTTAGCCGGATGTTTTAGCCTGATGGCTAATGGTAAAGAACTGGGAATTACAGGCCAAAACACTTGGTGGTTCTTCCAGCCTAGGTTGATGGAATTAGGATTAGGCCTGTTGGTGTACCACTAAATGAAAGCACTTGTCAGTCCTTAAGAGACTGAAAGAAGGGAAGATTAGCTGGCATGGTAATCATGTGCCTCAGTTTCTTCCTTGCTACTAATAATTTGTCATTTGGACTAATAGGGATAAGTTTGAGCAGATCTGTATGTCACTTGAGTAACAAATGTTGAATCAAGGCACGTACCTCTCAGGTTGCCTTCTGCAACTTGTGCTTTGCAGATGTTTGGGACTAAAATCATCCTCGATTGATGGGGGCAGTTGTAGCCCAAAACATCTGGAGATGTCACATTGAAGAAGGCTGCCTCAGTGGAATCATTGATGTAGTACATTTAGAAAATTTAGAATGTATGCTCTGCTTTACATATTAGTGTTATGTTAGATTTTCACTGATAAAAATAGTGAGGGTTCAAATATTATTTTTTTAGATGAACTGTTCACTGCCTTTCTGTACTTGTTCCTTTGCCCCTAGTCTGTGACTTGTGCATGCTATTTTTCTTGGAGTGATTCCCAGCAAACAGGCAACAGTTTGTATTATGCTATTGCATTATGATGTGGCTGGTTAGAGCAAGTGAGAGGCAAGTAATTTCCCATCCCTCCTCATGACCTGCCTTTTAATGAAGATTTGTCTATTTGTTTTAAAAGTGATTTCATTGAAAGAGTGAGGGAAAATACACTCCTGTAGAAGCAGTGCTGGCAGAAATGTTTGACTGGAAGCAGAGCTTGGAAAACTTGCTATCTTGACTTGGCATAGCCAAGAGATTGCTGGTTGAGAAATTTGGGGAGTTAATAATCCAAAAATGTAACTTCCACACTCTTATTGGAAGCACTGTCCATTTGACAAGCCTAAGTTTTGTGAATATTGTCATGGCACTGTCTGTAGATGATCCTTTCCTTTCCCCAAAGTGAATTAGCATTGGTTTGTGTATGGATTGGGAGATAAGATGAATGACTTGTCAACCCTGGAAGAGTTCAGGATTACAGTTTGTCTTCCAGTGGCAAAGGTGTTCATCAAATCTCCTTCCTTGAAATTCTCTTCCATTATAAATTTTGGTGATAAATTTTGCTGAAAGCATGTATTTGTCAGTGCCCTTTTGAAAATATGTGGGCAGGTGAGAGGTCTTAGTGCCAGTGGAAACCAACTTTGATCAGTTACCAACCATTCATTGAAAGCTCCTTATTTCCTTGTATCCTAGCATTCAGATTAAACCAAATCCCTTCTTTCCTTTGCTGTGCTGCTAAGAGCTCTAAATAAGATGACTACCTCCATACTTTTCCTTGACAAAGGGGCCTAAGGAAGCAAGCCATATGAAGTCTGAATGCATGTCAGAGATGCATGTCAACTTTGCATCACAGCACCTGAAGCAAAGGCAGTACATACCAGGGGTGTGTGGTGTTTCTTATGCAGCCAGATGCCTTACACTAAGTGTGTGATAGAGTCTTGGTGCATTCTGGTTTTGCATGGTTTATTCCTCTCTGGATGCCAGTTGCATTCAGCATTCACAGCCCAGCAACACTGTTCAAATAAGGAAGGGGTGGTTAGGAATCATGGAGAGCACTAAAGGGCCAATGGCAAGCCTGCCAAGGGCTAGGTTCACCTGTTGAAACTACCAGCCCTCCTATAGAAGTTTGCTGCTTTTTGATTTTGTATCGATCAGTTTTCCCCACCCTGGTGCCTCCAGATATTTTGGGCTTCAGCTGCAACCTTCTCTCACCATTTGGCTATGTTAGCTGAAGGTGTTGGGAGTTGCATTCCAAAATATACCATTTTGAAAATAAGGTTTTTGAACAAATTGTAATTGATTTCTTTGTGTAGATTAAGTTTGTTGTACATAAGAAAATTCCTTGTGGTTTTGGAGCTTAATCAATTGTTACATAATATTGTGTTTATTGATTGTAACTATTTTGGAACTTGGATTGCAGAATAATTAGTACTCCATGTTCCTTAGTTTGCCGTTCGTTTTAGTTCACACCAGCTTTAGCTCCAAGCTAGATTTTAATACAAGTTGAGCATGCATTAACAATGAATTGCAGCTTAACTTTAGTCTTAATTCAGCACATATTTTCAGAAGCATGTGTCTGATTTTCTCAGTGCTTCCTGCTCTGCAAGGCATCTTTAAAATCCCTCCAAATGTATGGGGCTGAGTCTTAATATTTGTCGAAGTTGTATATAATTATTGCACTGTATTTATAATGGAAACCATCTTTGACACTGTTCTGCTGCATTGTTATTGTGCGGTGTTTTTGAAATTGAATATTTAAAAAGCATTCTAGGGCTTTTCTGTGATGTTTGGCTTGGCCCTTGTGAATGGACCTGTTTTTATGGGGATGGGAGGTTGTTTTTGTTTTAAACTCAAGGCACTTGATAATGTGTTTGTGTGAACAACAAAAGGAAATAAATTGTTTGAAATAAATGGTGGGTTATCAAAGTGCTTGCTTCTTTTATTAAAACTTTCTAAATCCCACCTCCAGCATCCTAACAGCTTCTCATATATGGTATCTTTATAATGTAGATGTAGGCAGAAGGTAGATTTGCATTGATTGATAGATAACCTTAGTGGCTTGCAGTAGATTACCAAAATTTCAGATTTTTTAAGTGAATAAATAGCAGGACTTACTGTTCCTAAAAATTACTGTGCCTGGACCCCTAGTAGATTATAAATGTGAAATGAAGGTGCGTTACACACCGCCATTTACTACACACTCCGCGCGTCCTAGGGTTAGGAAGGGGCGTACTAGGGTTAGGAAGGGTCTCACCTTCCTAACCGGCCCCATTCCTAGGACACACGGAGTGCGTAGTAAATGGTGGCGCCCGTCCACACAGGCGCCGCCATATTTACATCTCGGACACACAGCGTCCGGAAGTGGTATGGCGGAAGTGACACCGCGAGCACGCGCCTCACAGCGCCACTTCTGAGGGCCAAAAAGGAGCTCCTTTTTAGCTGTGCCGGGAAGTCTCACGGTCTGGCCGGCGGGGCTTCTCAGCATAGCTAACGATGGCAGCGGCAGACCACCCACTTTAGGGCAGTCTGTAACGCACCAAAGAAGGCTTATGATAACTAGGTATAGGTTTGGATGTATGGAAAAATTCTGAAAGAAACAAAATCCCTTTTCTAAGCTCTGGGTTTAAAAATAAAACAAGCAAGAAATTCTGCCAACGTGATTTGTCTTCATGTTTAGCAGAACCATTGGGAATTCAAGCAGTAAAGACCATGCTGATTAGAACTGGATGGTACTAGATGCCTTCCATCATCTGGTAGACCTCTCAGAAGTGAAGCTGGCAAAGTACACTCACACACCTCTGGGCAATGGGAAAGCAGCAACTAGCAAAGCAAGCATGTGCCAGATGCAGCATTAAAAGACCATCTAGTTGCAAATGTGGTACAGTGGCTTTGATGCTGGACTTTATTGGATCACAGTGCACACATTCTGGCTTACCTCCAAAGTTTAGTCGTCCTAGATTGATTGATCTATCTGCCCACCTACCTGCTTGCTTGTTTGCTTCCCTGCGTAACATTTTTCTCCTGTCATTTCTTCTAAAAAACTCAAGGTGGTGTTCACAGCTTTCCTCATAGCAACCCTATGCTATACGTCAGACTTAGGCTGCATCCACACTACAGAAATAATCTGGTGTCACAACAAACTACAATCCCCAGAATTCCATAGCATTGAGCTATGGCTGTTAAAGTGGCATGAAACTGGATTATTTCTGCAGTGCGGATGGAGCCTGAGTGACAGTAAGCGTGGGGGAGTCAGTGGGGATTTCAAACAGGCTCTTCCAGTCTAATGCTTAGATTACAAATGAGTTCCACCATTCCTGCTTTATAGGATGGCTGTTACACCAAATACTGCTCAGAACATTTTGGCCTGAGGTGACCTAGGAGTTTATCACACTGGGGCTAATTTCGTCATTAAAGAGAGATTAAAGAGCATTTAAAGCCTCCTCCAAATAAAGCAAAAATGAGTAATTGTGCAAATAATAATAATAAATAAAAATTTTATTTATATACTGCCCTTCTACAAATCAGGGCGGTGTACAACAATCCACAAGATACAATACATAAAAATTATACATCCAGATTAAAATCCAATAAAACACTCCAGCCAGCTTGCCACTACTGACGTAAAGAAGAGGGTGAGGTTATTCGGGGCTCACATCAGGGTATGCCTGTTTGAATAGAAAGGTCTTCAGCCCCTTTTTGAACTGGGCCAGGGAGGTGGCCGAGCGGAGCTCGATGGGCAAAGAGTTCCAGAGGTTGGGGGCCAAGGTGGTGAAGGCCCTCTTGGAAGTAGAAACTAATCTGGCCCCTGGAACCCTTAACAACTGTTGCCCAGATGTTCTGAGTGTGCGGGGCGGATTGTATGGAGGCGGTCCTCAAGGTACCCTGGGCCCAAGCCATTTAGGGCTTTATAGGTAATAACCAACACCTTGTATTGCGCCCAGAAGCGAATAGGCAGCCAGTGCAAATCCTTAAGCACTGGTGTTATATGACTGGTTCTGGGTATGCCAATAACCAGTCGGGCTGCCATATTCTGCACTAATTGTAGCTTCCGGGTATGGTACAAGGGTTGCCCCATGTAGAGCGCGTTGCAGAAATCCAAGCGAGAGGTTACCAGAGCATGTACTACAGTTTCAAGGTCTCTCTGGCCCAGGTAGGGACGCAGCTGGCGTATCAGCCGAAGCTGATAACAGGTGCTCCTGACCGTCGCATCCACCTGAGATGTAAGGTGGAGGGATGAGTCAAGGAGCACCCCCAGGCTGCGTACTGAGTCCTTCACAGGAAGCGTGATCCCGTTCAGGACAGGTGGAACCACCGCCATTCCCGGGCCAGGAGAACCTATCACAAGCACCTCCGTTTTCTCTGGATTCAGGCTGAGTCTGTTTTCCCTCATCCAGCCCATTACCGACTCCAGACAGGCCACGAGAGGAGAGATGCCATCCCAGGTCACTGCATCAGTCGGAGACATAGAGAAGCCTATTTGGGTGTCATCAGCGTACTGATAACCCCGCGCCCCATGACTCCGGATGATCTCTCCCAGCAGTTTCATGTAAATGTTGAAAAGCATGGGAGACAGAATGGCTCCTTGAGGGACCCCAGATGTAAGGGCCCTCTTATCGGAGCACACGTCTCCCAGCTGCACCATCTGGAACCTCCCAGAGAGGTAGGATCGGAACCACTGGAGCGCAGTGCCCCTGATTCCCACCTCTCCCTCTCCCTCAGGCGCTCCAGAAGGATACCATGGTCTATGGTATCGAAAGCCGCTGAGATGTCTAAGAGCACCAACAGGGACATGCTACCCCTGTCAATGCCCAGACGGATGTCATCGACCAAGGCGACCATGGCAGTCTCAACCCCGTAGCCCACCCGAAAGCCGGTTTGAAATGGGTCTAGATAATCCGTTTCATCCAAGATCGATTGAAGCTGGATTGCAACCACCCTCTCGATCACCTTCCCCAAAAATGGCAATAGCGAAACTGGCCGATAATTATTATGCATCAGGGGGTCGAGGGAGGGCTTTTTAAGCAGAGGTTTTACTATGGCCAATTTTAAGCTTGATGGAAATTGCCCGTCCCTCAAAGATGTATTAATGATCCAGTGCAACAATGAAGTTACCACTGGTCCCCCCTGAGCCGCTAGCCATGAGGGACAGGGATCGAGAGAGCAAATGTTTATCAAATGCAATTGCGTAAATAAAGTGATATTGGAAATGCATTATCACTGAAATCCCGAAAGTAAAAAGATATGTGTTAATGCTTCTTTGTGACCACTTTAATGGTGGGTTTTGTGTGACGTGTGAAATAGTCTGATGTAATTATGCGATTTTTCCAGGATATTCATGGGATAAATTCCTGATCATCTTTGTGTGATAAACTCTAAAGTGAGACAGGGGCTGTGCATGTCAAAAGGGAGCAAATCTATATACATGAAAAGCATAAGCTTTTGTTGTTTTTCCCCAAAAAAGTTTTTTTTAAAAAAATATACAGTTGTGATCTTTTAATTCTACAAAACTTTTTTTACAATTTTGCAAATTTACAAACATTGTGATGAATTGCTCCAAATCTAACTATTCAACATATATACACTATGGCAAACACAAATGCAAATTAAAGAGCTGCTTGTCATGAACATTTGTTTTTCCAGCTTTAAATAACTAGGCATCTAACATAAGCAGTTTGCTTCTTTATTAGTGTTAGTTAAAAATGGAAAGTCAACTAATGAAGAGGTGGAGATTTGTCATTTAGCTCTAAATGAAAGATTGAACTACATGCAATAAACTAAGAACTGTGGAATAAAGGAAAATGTTGATTGAAAAAGCATTGATTACTTCTATTGAATTAAACTTTATTTAATTTATATTGTTTTTATTTTAAGCCCGCATCTCCCTTCAGATCAAGGCAGATTCCAAAAAATAATAAAAATAATGTACCATTACATGTATAACAGAGACCTGTTTGGATGAGGATGGAGGAGTTAATCTATCTCAGCTTTGCCCTCCAGGTTTCTCTGTGCAGCATCAGACGAGATCTGGAGGGCAAGGAGATGGAGTTGTAGTTGTATATCATGATTCCATCCCCCTGACCAGATGCCCCCTCACACAATCTACGGGTTTTGAATGTGTTTATTTAAAATTGGGTAGCCGAGACAGAATAGGGATTCTGTTGGTGTACCGCCCACCCCACTGCACAACAGTCTCCCTTCCTGAGCTGACCGGGGTGGTCTCGGGGTTGGCATTGGAATCTCCACATCTATTAATAATAATAATTAATTTGTTTTATTTATATACCGCTATTCCAAAGACCATAGCGGTGAACAGCAAGTAAGCTAATTCGCAAGTAAGCTAATTTGCCCCCAACAGTCTGGGTACTCATTTTTGCGACCTCGGAAGGATGCAAGCCTGAGTCGAGCTTGGGCCCTTTTGCTGGCCTTGAACTCGCAACCTTGTGGTTTTGAGTGAATGGCTGCAGTACAGACATTTAACCACTGCGCCACCAAGGCTCCTGCGCCACCAGGGCTATTAGTGCTAGGGGGCTTCAACATCCATGCTGGGACTTCCCTTTCAGGAGTGGCTCAGGACTTCATGGACTCCATGACAACCATGGGTCTATCCCAAGTAGTATCTGACCCTACTCATGCTGCTGGGCACACTCTGGACCTTGTTTATTGTGCTGGGTGGGATGATGATGATCTTGGTGTGGTGGAACTCTCCACAGTTCCATTATCATGGACAGATCATTATCCGGTCAGGTTTAGACTTACTGGGACTCAGAACCTCTGCAGGGATGGGGGACGGATTAGGATGGTTCACCCAGGGGACTGATGGATCCAGAAGGATTCCTGAGGGCTCTTGGGGAGTTTCCTGTCACCTTGGCAGGCGATTCTGTTGAAACCCTAGCCAACCTTTGGAATGGAGAAATGGCCAGAGCAGTGGACACAATCGCTCCTAAGCGTCCCCTCTCACGGAGTGGAGCCAAATCAGCCCCCTGGTTCTCTAGGGATTTGATGTTGAAGCGAATGAAAAGGAGACTAGAGCGACGTTGGCGGAAGACTCGGAGTGAATTTGATCGAATACGGGCTAGAGCCTATTTGAAAGCCTACTCTATGGCAATGCGGGCAGCAAAGAAATTTTGCTACCAGCATTGCATCTGCAAGGAGCCGGCCAGCAGAGCTGTTCCGAGTGGTCAAGGGTATTTTACACACTCGCCCTCAAGTAGAAAATGCAGACCACTCAAAGGCTCGCTGTGAAGAATTTGCTCAGCATTTTGCAGATAAAATAACTCAGATTCAGTCCGAATTGGATGCTACAGTTAATACAGTGTCAGTGGATGTAACCTTGGCTCCTGCCAGTCCAGTGTTAATGGATACTTTTCAGCTTGTGCAGCCTGATGATGTGGACAGAATCCTTGGAAAGGTAAGAGCCACCACACGTGTCTTGGACCCTTGTCCTTCTTGGCTTATTAAACAGGCCAGAGGCTGAGTGGGTAAAGGAGGTAATCAATGCCTCCCTACAACAAGGCGGAATTCCTTCCTGCCTAAAGGAGGCTATTGTGAGGCCTCTGTTAAAAAAGTCATCATTGGATCCCACAATAATGAATAACTATCGGCCAGTGTCTAACGTCCCATTTCTGGGCAAGATTCTGGAACATGTGGTGGCTTCCCAACTCCAGGGGTTTCTGGATGAAACGGATTATCTAGATCCATTTCAATCTGGTTTCAAAGCTGGCTATGGAACAGAGACAGCCTTGATCGCCTTGGTGGATGACGTACGCAGGGAACTGGACAGGGGGAGTGTGTCCCTGTTGGGTCTCCTGGATCTCTCAGTGGCTTTTGATACCATCGATCATGGTATCCTAGACCGCCTCTCTGGGATGGGGCTTAGAGGTACTGTTCTACAGTGGCTCCGTTCCTTCCTGGAGGGGCGAACTCAGAAGGTGGTACTGGGGGACTCCTGTTCAACCCCCTGGCCATTGACCTGTGGGGTCCCTCAAGGTTCTGTGTTGTCCCCTATGCTGTTTAACATATACATGAAACCGCTGGGAGAGGTTGTCTGGAGTTTTGGGGTGTGGCGTCATCAATATGCAGATGACACTCAACTCTACTATTCCTTCCCACCTCAATCCAAGGAGGCTGTCCTGGTTCTAAGCCAGTGCCTGTCTTCAGTAATAGACTGGATGAAACAAACAAGGTGAAACTTAATCCAGACAAGACAGAGGTGCTCCTGGTCAGTCGGAAGGCAGATCAGGGAATAGGGATCCAGCCTGTGTTAGATGGGGTCACACTCCCCCTGAAGATACAGGTTCACAGTTTGGGGGTAATCTTGGACTCAGCTTTGAACTTGGAGGCCCAGGTCTCTGCTGTGACCAGGAGTGCTTTCGCACATTTAAAACTTGTACGCCAACTGCACCCGTTCCTGGAGAAGCTAGATCGGGCCACAGTGGTACATGCCTTGGTAACATCCTGTTTGTACTACTATAATGGGCTCTACATGGGGCTGCCTTTGAAAAGTGTTTGGAAAATTCAGCTGGTTCAAAGAGCTGCTGCCAGGCTATTAACAGGGGCAGATTACAGAGATCATACAACGCCCCTGTTGAAATAGCTTTATTGGCTGCCAGTTTGTTTCCGGGCACAATTCAAGGTGCTGGTTATGGCTCAGGTCCACACTATTTGGCAGACCGTTTCTCCTGGTATGAACCAGCCCAGACTCTGAGATCCTCTAGAGAAGCCCTTCTCTCCATCCCAATGCCATCACAAACACGGTTGGTGGGGACACGAGAGAGGGCCTTCTTGGCGGCTGCCCCTAGACTCTGGAACTCCCTGCCCAGGGAGATAAGAACGGCTCCCTCCTTGATGGCATTCCGCCGGCAGCAGAAGACCTACCTGTTCAAACAGGCATTTAAGGAATTACTATAATGACAGGCTGGAATGTTGGACTAGTTTAATCATTCTTTTTAATGTACATCATTTATTTATTTATTTTTAAAATGTTTTTAATTGTGCTTTTTGTTTGTTTGCTTGTTTTTTAATGCTGTGAAGCCGCTCTGAGTCCCAGTCCTGGGAAAAGAGTGGGAAATAAATAAATAAATAAATAAATCATACAAATACAGTGGGACCGTGTTTTTTTTAAATTGATCTTTATACAAATTTACAATTATTCTATCTTTTTGCAGTTAGTAAACAATTGCATTATTAAAGTATGCATGCAAAACATAATTTCTAACATAATGTAATCTTGATATTACTGTAAACACCAATTTTCTTTCTTCTACAGTGGGACCTTGGTATCCGCATGGATTTGGCGCCAAGATCCCCCATGGATAACAAAATCCATGGATGCAAAATGGTGTCCATTATATAAAACTGAAATTTAAGGTTTGCTATTTGGAATTTATACTTTTTTGGAATATTTTCAAGCTGTGGATGCTTGAATCTGTGGATAAAAAATGTGTGGATAAGGAAGACTGACTGTAAGGAAAAAAGAGGCTATGCTCCAGCTAGCCCTCATTAAAGATTGCAGCGGGATCTGTTGAATATCATATCTGCACAATTGTAACCACTGAGCCCTGGTGGCGCAGTGGTTAAATGCCTGTACTGCAGCCATTCACTCAAAACCACAAGGTTGCGAGTTCAAGACCAGCAAAAGGGCCCAAGCTCGACTCAGGCTTGCATCCTTCCGAGGAGGGAGCTAAAATGAGTACCCAGACTGTTGGGGGCAAATTAGCTTACTTGCTAATTAGCTTATTTGCTGTTCACTGCTATGATCTTTGGAATAGCGGTATATAAATAAAACAAATTATTATTAATTATTGAACCTGGTCTCAAAAACAAACAAATGCAACTGTAGGCTGCATCAACAGTCATCTCGGCCTCAGAGGGAGCCATCAGGCAGACCCAGCAACATCAGGGACTGCCTGAAGGAAGAGGCCCCTCCCTCCTCAACTGTCATCTCAGCCTCAGAGGGAGCCATCAGGCAGACCCAGCAACATCAGGGACTGCCTGAAGGAAGAGGCCCCTCCCTCCTCAACTGTCATCTCGGCCTCAGAGGGAGAGATCAGGCAGACCCAGCAACATCAGGGACTGCCTGAAGGAAGAGGCCCCTCCCTCCTCAACTGAGGCCCCTCCCTCCTCAACTGTCATCTTGGCCTCAGAGGGAGTCATCAGGCGGACCATCCCAGCAACATCAGGGACTGCCTGAAGGAAGAGGCCCCTCCCTCCTCAACTGTCATCTTGGCCTCAGAGGGAGTCATCAGGCGGACCCAGCAACATCAGGGACTGCCTGGGGGAAGAGGCCCCTCCCTCCTCAACTGTCATCTTGGCCTCAGAGGGAGCGATCAGGCAGACCCAGCAACATCAGGGACTGCCTGAAGGACGAGACTTCTCCCTCCTTTGTCACCTTGTATTTTGTATTGCATTATGATTTTTACTGTACACCGCTATGATCATTGCGGAATAGCGGTCTATAAATAAAACATATTATTATTATTATTATTATTATTATTATTATTATTATTATTATTATTATTGTCATGGGTATGGTGTCCAGATCGAGGGAAGTACTAGTGCAATTCTATTCTGCTTTGGTCAGACCCACCCCAAAATACTGTGTTCAGTTCTTGGCACGTCAGTTAAAAAAGGATATTGACAAGCTTGACCATGTTCATAGAAAGGCGACCAAGATGATCAAAGGTTTGGAAGCCCAGCCTTATGAGGAGCAAGTTAGGGAGCTGGGTATGTTTAGCTTGTTATTATTATTATTATTAACCTTTATTTATAAAGCGCTGTAAATTTACACAGCGCTGTACATACAATCTTTTTAATTGGACGGTTCCCTGCCCTCAGGCTTACAATCTAGAAAGACATGACACAGAGGGAGTGGTGGTGGGGAAGGGGCATCTCTAGTAGGATAATACATATAAAATACATAGCAATACAGGAAATGATTCAATAAAACAGACAACAAAAGAACATCAAATAGCAAGTGACAATTATGCAATGCCTGGGAACACTGCCCTGAACAGAATGGTCTTCAACTCCGTTTTGAAGCTGGTTAAAGAAGTGATGGCTCTTGCTCGCGGGGGAAGAAGGTTTCTTGGAGACAAGAAACCTGAGAGGTGGCATGGTAGCCATCTTTAAACATCTAAAGGCAAGATATGTAGAAAATGGAGCAAGCTTGTTTTCTGCTGCCCCTGAGACTAGAGCATGAATTTAAATTAAAAGGGAAAAAATCACCTAAACATTGAGAAGTATGTCTTTACCGTGAGAGCAGTTTGACAATGGAATGGACTGCCTTGGAGGTGGTAGATTCTTTGTTTGGAAGTCTTTAAAACAGAAATTGGATGGGAATCATACAGTAGTGATTTAGTTGTGTATTCCTGCATAGGAAGGACTAGATAGCCTCTATGATCCCTTCTAGCTCTATGATTCTATGAGATTCTCCCAGGAACTGAGATCATTTTTGCACCAAGCAGGGCCAGTTTGGAATTCTAGACAGATAACCAACTTGAGAAAGCTTTCAAATTCAAAGTGAAATCTTCAAGACCCTCCTTTGGGAGTGGGTGGTAAATGCAACCTGCCAGGAATTACCTAGTCATGTACCTCACTGGATCCGAGCAGCATCCCTCGGGGCTGAAAAAGAGGAATGTCAGCTTCAGTCCATGCCTTTTGCCACAAGGGCATAGTGCAGTGAATAAGCAGGGGAA
Organism: Sceloporus occidentalis; assembly: GCA_023333645.1. Classification (NCBI taxonomy): domain Eukaryota; kingdom Metazoa; phylum Chordata; class Lepidosauria; order Squamata; family Phrynosomatidae; genus Sceloporus; species Sceloporus occidentalis. Next base: position 20,935,673 of record JALMGF010000013.1, on the reverse strand, counting down.
ATCCCCTCCAAACCCACAGAAAAGGCAAGAGCCACACTTGTTTTTGTCTAACTTCATTTTTCAGCGGTCATGCTTCTAGCAGATGGTGTCAGATTAATTAATATAAGCTACAGTTGAAGACTTCAGTTTATTTGGGGATGGGGCTCTAAATGCACTTTTTCAAGACTGCTTTTTTAAAAAAAAACTAATTTAATTTTTTTCATATTTTTTATGTTTTGATCATGCTTTGTGACCTCATCATCCCAGCATAGTTTAGGGCATCTACATATCTTAGCTCTGCTCTGCTTGCAGAATGCTTTAGCCTAGAGTTTTTGGCAATTTTATAGCATGTAAATTGGAGTGGCATTCATGAGGTTTTGTGTGTTTGTTTCTCCTACAGCAAAGTGGGTGGTACTGCCCCTGGAGTTGTGCATAGATCCAGGGGGCAATCAGGAAAAAGTGGGCATCAAGGGGGGCACGAGTCAAAATACTGGCATGCAAGAAAGATGAGGAAATGGCAGCATTTTGGACCATGATGGGGATGAGGAATTACAGCACATGGCAGTCGAGGAGGAGTGCCAAAAAGCTTTCAAATTTGGACCCTGGTTTATGAGCTTTGGCCAGCCTTGGTTAGTAGGTTGGAGCTGTGCTGCTGCTTCTGCTTACTTTCATCAGACAAGCTGAGAGAAGAAGTAGCAGAAGAAACAATGTTTGGGGGGAGGTCGAGTTGAAATGTGTGGAGAAGGCATATCACTGGGAAATGAATTATTGATTCTTTTAAAGAATCTTTCACCTCTCTTGCATCTCAGTTTGAGAGTCTTTCCTTGCTGGGGACCAAAGTAGGAAGCTGGCTTTGTCCCTCTCCACATTGGCAGAGAAGGATTGAGAGTCCTTTCTTGCCTTCCTTTTCCACAAGGCCAGCATGGGTGAGAGGCTTCTCGGTCTCTACTCAGCCAGCTACTCAGTTTGCTGCTCCCAAGGTGAGTGGGTGCAAAAAGAGCAGCAACAGTCGAGCAGTCACCAGGTCACAAAGGCTGGTGCAGGTGAGTGTTTTCTTGTTCACTACTTCTTTTGCCCCTGGTCACCCTGAAAATAGTAACCAAACAGCTGTCCAGCCAGCCCGCCAGCCAGCCCGCCAGCCTCCCCTTTGCTGTAAGACTGGCATGGTCAAGAGAGAGGAGCAGGGCTGGGCCACTGTTGCACATGAGAGGTGACAGTGGAGGAGGAGCTGACAGGCTGGATGTGGCTGAGGTAGACACCGCTGGCCGGCTGACTATTTCACAAACAAGAGACCTAATATCAAGAAATAGGCATGGAAGGCACTAAGGTTGCCACACAAGAGGAAATGGGGCAGTAGCCCCAAAAAGTTTGGGGACCACTGTCTTACAGCTTCCATTGGTCTTTGATAAGCATCCATGGGAACTGCATCTGTGAAGTGGCCTGTAGTACATGAAAGCTTATGCTAGAAATTTATTTTTTCCAAATTACCCTCAAAGGTGCTACTGGATTCCTTCATGTCTTTTTTTTTTAAAACTTCTGAAAGAGATGCACACATTGAATACTACTACATGGCAATTACAGTTCAACAACATCTGGAGGTCACTGTTGCCCATACCGGATAATAAATAATATCCATGCAGCTTTCCAGGTGGTACTGATTTGCTATATTTTGCTATATAACTGACTCAGGCTGAATCAAGGTAAGATGGAGGTACTCATTATAGGAAACCCAAGCCCAGGTATGAAATTATGTCAGCCAGTTCTGGATGGAGTATCACTTCCCCTGAAAGACTCTGTCCGCAGCTTGGGGGTGCTCCTCGACTCGTCGCTTCACATGACAGCTCAGGTGGATGCGACAGTCAGGAGCACTTGTTATCAGCTTTGGCTGATACACCAGTTGTGCCCCTTCCTGGAGCAAGGAGGCCTTGAAACAGTAGTACATGCGCTGGTCACCTCTCGATTGGACTTCTGTAATGTGCTCTACATGGGGCTACCCTCATGCCAAGTTCAGAAACTTCAACTTGTACAAAATATGGCAGCCAGGTTAATTACAGGTTCTCGTCATAACGATCACGTAACACCGGTTTTGAAATCCCTTCACCAATTAGTTTCTGGGCAAGGTACAAGGTGTTGGTGATTACCTTCAAAGCCCTACATGCCTTGGGTCCAGAATACTTAAGGAAACACCTTTTTCCCTACTGTTCGTCCCTCGTCCTTGGGGAAGAATCTACTTCAGCCAATAAAATCTAGGCTAACTTCAGTCACCCAGAGGGCCTTTTCCATCACTGCGCCGAAGACATGGAATGACCTGCCGAAGGAGATCTTTGACATTTCTGCTCTTACAGTCTTTAAGAAAGCTCTTAAGACGGATCTCTTCCAGCAGGCCTTCCCTACCTAGTTCCGCTCCCCGTTTACTATGACTTATGTCACTCTGTCCACCAATTCTTCTCTTAAATTAATGAGAATTAAATTAAAATTAATAAAAATTATATTCTTGCCTCAAGAAGAAAAGTCCTCCCTCCGTCCCAACTGTCATCATCAGACCTGGGAGGGAATGAAAAAGACAGGCCCGATTTCCATCAGGCCTAACTGTGAATGACTGTAACTAACATCGCTCTCTTTTATTTTATTGTATTTTATTTATTTTTTTGTATTTTATTGTATTGTATTGTATTCTCTATATTTTTATTGTTGTAACCCACTCGGATTCCTTGTGATTGGGTGGGCCATAAATAAATTGTTGTTGTTGTTGTTGTTATTATTATTATTATATTATGATCTAGGCTGAAAGGCTTGCTAAATCCTCATTGTACTTAATAGGCAACAGCAAGGAGATGGAGCAAAATATGAAAGTACAGTAACTAATTGTATATAGCCTGTTCAGCAGTGAAACATAATGTGGTGGGGGTTTTCAAAACCTCTTTGGAGGTTTTTAGATAGAGGCTGGGTGGCCATCTCTCAGGTTTGCTTTGATTGTAAGTTCCTGCATGGCAGGGATTTGGACTGAATGGCCCTTGAGGTTTCTTTCAACTCTATGATTCTATGATTTGATTTAATACAGGGATGTATAACCTTCAACCTGAAGACTGGCTGCAACACACAGGGTTCCCTCTTCTGAAAGGCTACTGCAGGACTGCAAGATTTCTGTTGTAACTTTGGTCACTGATCAGCAGTGAGAGGTTCTTCAGACCTTGGGTAGTGGTTGCATAGAGGTGAGTTAAGCATTGCAACCTGAGCCTGTAGCATAGCATGAAGAAGGAAAATAAAACCCAATGCAATTTACAATTTAAATACACTGCAACAGATATTAGTTAACTATTATTTTAAACCAGTGGTTCCCAACCTTTCTAATGCCACGACCCTTTAATACAGTTCCTCATGTTGTGGTGACCCCCAATGATAAAATTTTCGTTGCTACTGCATATCTGTAATTTTGCTACTGTTATGAATCAATGTAAATATTAGTTATTATTATTTATTTATTTACAGTATTTATATAATATGGTATTAATATCTGATTAATTAATTATCAACCACTAATTATTAATAATTACTAATTAATTATTGTTAGCGGCTAATTATTAATAATTAATATTAATACTATTAATTCCATCCTCTGCTGCTGCCACCCTGCTCTTTCTTGGGAGAAGGCCAAGCAGTGGAGGAACCTTGAGCAGGGAGACCAGATGTCATAACCAGAACGGAGGGAAAGAAACCACAAAATGTAGGATATTCAAGAAAAATGTAGATGACATTACAAAATAAAAGCTAAAAACAATAATATAAATCCACAAAATTTAAATGCACAAAAACCCTCCTAATACCCCCCATGCTATTGTGTTCCCACCCCCCTCATCCTCCTGGCAGCCCCCTCCTTAGAGGTGAGAGTCAGCTGGAAAAGCACATCTCACTCCAGAAGAGAAGTATACTTTGGCAGTTTGCACTCTATGTCTTTTCAATTTATAACAACAGCTACAAAACTGAATAATGGTAATAGCATATGGGCCACTTAGGTCCAAAACACACTGCAGAAATAATCCAGTTTGAGGCCACTTTAACTGCCCTGGTTCAATGCTAAAGAATCCTGGCAACTGTAATTTGTGAGACATTTAGCCTGCTTGGTTAAGAGAGTTCTGGAGCCACAAAAAATGCAGCTCTCAGGATTCCCTAGCACTGAGCCAGGGCAGTTAAAGCGGTCTCAAAATGGATTATTTCTGCAGTGTGTTCTGGACCTTACTTTTTGAAAAATAGTCAAGTTTTAAATGTTGCTTTAAAAATTATTTCCATCTCCCAGCTATAAGCTGGTTGGAGAGAAATGAGAGTGTTGGGGGGAAGGACTGCCAATATATTGGGTGATGCATTCTGGGGTATGTACAATTTGTGGCCAAGTAAGTGGCCCTGAGCAGGTCACACTCTCTCAGCCTCAGAGGATGGTAATGGCAATCTCCCTTTGAAGAAACTTGCCAAGAAGACCCCATAAGGTTGTCTTAGGTTCGCCATAAGTCGGAAAGGAAAGACACACAAGAACAACAACAAAAGTCTGCAATTACAGTGGACCCTTGTTATACGCTGTGGTTTGGTTCCAAGATCCCCCGTGTATAACAAAATCCGTGTATGCTCAAGTCTCATTAAATATAATGACATAGCAAAATGGTGTCCCTTATAAAAAATGGAAAATCAAGGTAAAGTTATACTTTTTTGGAACATTTTCAAACCATGTATGCTTGAATCCGTGTATAAGAAGGGCCGACTGTATTTCGTTTTGGTACATGGGAATAGGAGCCAGGGTGATGTAGTGGTTTGAGAGTTGGACTAGGACTCTGGAGACCTGGGTTTGATTCCCCATTCTGCTATGAAACCCAATGGGTGCCTTTGGGCAAGTCACACTCTCTCAGCCTCAGGGGAAGGTTAATGGCAAACCCCCTCTGAGCAAATTTTGCCAAGAAAACCCTGTGATAGGCTTCAAGAAACAACCAGTGTGGTGGAGTGATTTGTGAATTGAAGACCAGGGTTTGAATTGCCGCTTGGCCATGGAAACCCATAGTTGTCTAGAGTTGGCAAGTCACATTCTCTCAGCCTCAGAGGGAGATACTGGCAAGACCACTTCTAAATAAATCTTGGCAAGAAAACCCTGTGACAAGCCTTCCTTAGGGTCACCATAATTCAGAAACAATTTGAAGACACCGAACAACAACAAGAGCAGTAACACCACTAAAAGCCCCTCACCAGCCTTCACACTGGGATGCAGCCATCCAGAGGAGCAGGGAGCTTGGGGAGCCAGCAGTGCCTGGCAAACTTTACCTCAGAGCTGCGCCTGAGGAGAGCCCAGAAACTCCCACTGCTGAGGGGGAGCAGGAGGGAGCAAAGAGGGAGGGGACGGAGCAAATTTACAATCCCAGAAGTGGGGGAGGAAAGTTTCCTCTGCCGCCAGAGCCTGGCCTGGTGCCTGCCTGAGCCTCCTCCTCCAGCCCCTTGCAATTCAAGCTGCTGGTGTGGGGCTCTTGCCCCATGGGCTTGGCCATGCTGGCTGCCAGTTTTAGTTGCTGGGAAAACTGGCAATAGGCTGACAGCCACTATGGCTGGGACAAAAGCCACTTCGATGTCAGCCTCTGTTCAGCAGCAGCCCTGCAGTGCTGGGCTTTGGTGTCTCCCTAGGAGGAGACCTGGGTTTGATTCCCTGCTCTGCTACAAAGCCCTCTGGGTGACATTGGGCAGGTCACACTCTCCCAGCCTCATCGAAAGGCAATGACAAACTTCTTCTTCGTGGTCTCTGCGTATCATACAAATGGGTTGTACTGCGCCTGCGCAGTGCCTTCGGAAACTTCTAGAATCACTAGGCAAAGTACTCTTTGCAACATATAGAAACTTTTTGGTGGTAGCTCCGCCCATCCCTTATAAAGCCCCTGCTTTCCCGCTCTTTCCCCAGTTCCTTTTTTCCGCCGCGTTTGCTGCTTTTGGGAACTTCGCTCTTCTTATTGTCATCGGAATCACTGATAGCTTGACCACGGACCGTTTTTTGACCACTCTTTGCTTGACCCTTGACTGCGTTTCTTCTCCGGACTGACTCTCGTCACTGACCTCGGCTTGTTGACCACGAACCATAAGCGGATCATGCCCTCGGTGCCTTTCAAAAAGTGCACCGTTTGCGGAGGTAAAATCCCCGGCCAGGACCCCCATTCGGCTTGTCTTCTGTGCTTGGGAGAGGCGCACATCCCATCATCCTGCGCCTTGTGTAAATCCCTCACTCCCCAAGCGAGAAAAAATCGAGAGACCAGACTAAAGGCGGCCATCTATTCCAAGGTCTTCGCCGTGGGTGCCATGTCTTCTCTAGGGCCCCCCTCTTCCACCGGGTCGGCGCCGTTAACAGCTCTTCCCGAGGCCCCGACCCAGCTCATGGCCGACCCTCCAACTCTCTCTGAGGTGGCTCCCCGTGAGGGACCGGACACCGACACCCCTTCGGTGGACGTTTCCCGGCCGTCCAAGAAAGATAAGCGCCCGAAGAGCTCTAAGGAGAGCCGCGCTTCTGGAAAGGACTCGAGCGCCCAGAAGGGGTCAGCCTCGAGATCCTCGGCCCCGAAGGCCTCGACCTCAGCGAACTCAACTAAGGGCTCGGGTTCCACACCTCGGTCCCGAAGCCTTCAGCTTCAGTGGACTTGGCTTCGAGGTCTTCGACCACCAAGGTGACGACTCCGGCTTCCGCTATCGCGTCGCCCTCGGCCTCCAATAGGACACATACGCCTCCCTCGGGAGACCAGCACCCATTGGCCAAACGACACCGCTCTGACAAGCGGGATTCCGATGGCTCCCGGCACAGGGAGACCTCTCGGGACCGGCTGGCCTCCGAGCGCAGACCCCAGGAATCTCGCCCTGTGGACAAGGCCTCCAGGGTTGGGAGCTCCAAGACTACAGAGGCCCCCTCTACTCGTCCAGATCGCCGTCGCAGCTCTCCCTCTGAGGGTCATGCCCTGCCTAGTTTTCGCCACATGCCGGATGACACCATCGACGTCATCTCGGAACCGGCCTCTCCAGCGAGCTCCACACATAGTCAACGCTCGGTCACCCCGATGCCCAGATCGGTTGTCCATACCGCCATGGTCCACCGGGCCGCCTCTCCTTCCCCTCCAAAGGAGCCGAAAAGACCAGACTACTTTTATGACAGCGAGACGGACACCTACTACATGGCTGTCCCACAGAACTCCGTTGCATCCCGCCTTGGGTCTCCATCTCGAAAGTCCAGGCCAGAGCCATTCACTAAGCCTACTCGTGACGTCTCAGCTTCTTCCCGTCGGACAGGCGCGGCCCCAGACCTCCAAGTGGTGGACCTAGACCCCGATGAGGAGGCTCTCTCTCACACCCGGTACCGTCCCCAGAGTGACTCCGGCGCCTTGGATGCTGAGGATTACCAGCCTTCCGTCCAGGAGTTTGCCCAGCCTGGTGCCGTGTCGCCCACTGATGATGTCCGCACCTTTGCTGAACACGTCATCAAGATGTCAAACGCACTTGACATCCAAACCTCCCAGGTAGAAGATGAGGCCTCTGACCCCATCGAAAGGAGGATCCACGGAAAGCTGCCCACTCCACCCGCAATTCCTTTGCTACCATCGCTGGAAAAGCTGGCGAGACACTCGTGGGAAGCTCCCGCTTCGACGGCTTCCAGCAACCGCAGGATAGAGTCCCTCTACAGGATTGCTCCTTCCACTCCCTCATGGCTCTTTGGACACCCGAGGCAAAAATTAAGCTATCGTCGAGGGCGCCCAGCGGACATCGACCCCAAAATCGTCCATGATGCCAGCGGACAAGGAGGCAAAGAAGGTGGACGCTTTGGCCAAGAAGGCCTATTTCTCATCAGCCCTGGGGATCAGAGTGGCCAACTATAACGCCTGCATGGGGGCTTATATCCAGTGGCTGATGGAGAAGATTTCCCCGCTTATTCCCGACCTTCCTGATGAGTCCCAGGCCACTCTTTCCGAGGTCCGGGATGAGGCACACTCCATTGGGAGTTGGTTGATAACGTCAGCCAGGCACTCCACGGATTGCTCCCAAGTATAAGAAAAATTACCAGAGGCAGGATCCCGACCAGAATAAAAAGAGGAACTGAAGTGGTGCCGCGTACTCCGTCGTCTCCTCTCCCCTCTGTTTTCTGGACAGACTGAGGCCCTTCTCCAACATCTGGGCCTCGATCTCTACCGATTCTTGGGCCCTCACCATCGTCTGTAGGGGTTATGCCCTCGAATTCGAAGAGCTCCCTCCGACCGGAGCTTTCTTATCCACCCCCCCCCCAGACACCCTTCTCGACGAAGTACGCACCTTGTTGTCCAAGGGCGCCATCTCGCCCGTCGATGCCGCAGACGTCCCTAGATGTTTTTTCTCCCGCTATTTTACGGTTCCTAAGACTGATGGGGGCATCAGACCCATTTTGGACCTGAGAGCCCTGAATACTTACCTCTCCTACCACCGGTTCCGGATGGTAACACTTGCCTCTATTTTGCCTTTGTTACACCAGGGCCTGTGGTTCGCGACCATCGACCTGAAGGACGCCTACTTTCATGTCAGCATCCGGGAGAGCCACCGCCGGTTCCTAGCCTTTGCAGTCGGGACGGACGTCTACAGCTACAATGTTCTGCCCTTCGGCCTTGCCACGGCCCCACGGGTCTTCACCAAGTGCATGGCACCGGTCGTATCCCATCTCCATCGCCGGGGTATCAGGATCTTCCCGTACCTAGACGACTGGTTGATAGCGGCCCCTTCAAGTCAAGAGCTTCACCGACACACCTCGGAAACCCTAACGCTTCTAAAGGACTTAGGGCTAGTGGTCAACCTCGAAAAGTCACAGCTCCTCCCCACCAAACAAATAAGATTCATCGGATCCATCCTAGACTCCAACAACTGCATGGCCTCCCTACCCCTGGACCGTTTTGGGGCCCTTTGCGTGGCCATCCGACGGTGCACGGACCGAAGACGAGTTATCGCCAGAGACGTCCAGGTGGCCCTCGGACACATGGCCTCGACAACTTTCATCACACCGTGGGCAAGGCTTCGATCCCGAACCCTCCAATCTTGGTTCCTGTCAGTCTTCGACCCGGAGACCGACGCTCCATCCCGTCGCCTCACCATCCCGAGACCAGTTGCCCGTTCCCTCCATTGGTGGCTCGACTCCCGGAACGTTTGCGCAGGCATGCCATTTTCACAGCCTCAGCCAGAGGTGGTGTTAACCACGGATGCGTCAGAGGACGGATGGGGAGCCCACGCTCTAGATCTCTGGGCGAAAGGCGTGTGGTCACCCGACAAAAGGACCCTACATATCAATACCCTGGAACTAACGGCAGTGGAAAAGGCCCTAAGAGCATTTGAATCCTCCCTCTTCCACAAGGTCGTACAACTCCGGACGGACAACACCACAGTGATGTACTACCTGAACAAACAGGGAGGCACCAGATCACGCACCCTCCTCGACATCACGCTCCGAGTGTGGGAGTGGTGCATCGCCCGAGGCATCCTGCTTCAAGCGGTACACCTGCCAGGGACACTGAACGACTTCGCGGACCTCCTCAGCAGGTCCCCGTCTTCATGCCACGAGTGGAGGCTCCATCCGGACACCGTGAGGGACCTCTTCCGTCGGTGGGGGACCCCTCAGATAGACCTGTTCGCGACTTTCCACAACACCCATTGTCCCCAGTTCTGCTCCCGGACGCGAGGCGAGGACTCCCTCGGGGATGCGTTCGGATTCGACTGGTCGGGGGTGCTGCTGTACGCCTTCCCCCCATTCCCGTTGATCACCAGGACAGTGTCCAAGATGGCATCAGAGGCCGCCGATGCCATTCTGATCACCCCGTGGTGGCCAGGACAGCCTTGGTTCCCGAGCCTCCTTCATCTCTCCCGGGACACCTTTCTCCGGCTCGAACGCAGGCCGGATCTTCTCACGGTTCAGGGAGGTTGATTCCGCCACCCCGACATCGACACCCTTCCCCTGGTAGCATGGAGAATCCATCCCTAGCTTGCCTGCCAGAACCGGTACGCAGAGTGATCCTAGCTGCCCAGAAGCCGGCCACCCGCAAATCTTACTCCCAAAAGTGGACCAAATTTCTCAAGTTTCTGGCTGACAGACACCTCTCCCCTGCCCAAGTATCGACGCCGGTGGTGCTGGACTTTTTAATGTCCCTGGTCGACTCGGGCCTCTGCCTCACTTCGATTAAATGCTACCTGTCGGCCATTTGTTCTTTTTTCCAGTTTCGAGACAGACCTTCCTTTTTTAAAGATCCCCTTATTAAGGGTTTTCTCAAGGGCTATAATAATCTGAACCCACAAGTGTCCCTTGCCACCCCCGGCGTGGAGCCTGGAGGGGGTGTTGGGAGCCTTACAGTCTAAGCCTTTCGAGCCCCTGGCCACGACGGACATAAGGCTCCTGACTTGGAAGACGGCGTTTTTGGTGGCAGTTACCTCGGCTCGTCGGGCTGGTGAACTTTGTGCTCTGAGACGGGACCAGCCATTCCTCAGATTTCATTTGGACAAGGTAGTCCTTAGAACTGACATTTCTTTTTTGCCCAAGGTGGTGTCACTGTTCCACATGTGTCAGGACATTGTGCTTCCTACCCTGGCCCCGAACCCGACCACGGATGCGGAGAGGGCCCTCCACACGCTAGATGTCCAAAGGGCACTAGCCTTTTATTTGGACAGGACTAAGGACTCCAGCCGTTCCGAGAGGCTGTTTCAGTGCTACTCGGGACCGAAGAAGGGATTACCGGTATCGGCCCAGAGACTCTCTAAATGGGTGTCAAACACCATCTACTTGTCTTATGAACTCTTGGGTAAGCCTTTACCGGTCAGGGTCCGCTCCCATACCACAAGGGCGGTAGCAGCATCTTCTGCCTTCTTGTCAGGGGTTTCATTGGAAGACATTTGTAAGGCTGCTGTGTGGGCACAGCCCCTGACATTTATTAAACATTACAGGCTCGACACCAGGGCCAAGAGAGATGCAGCCTTTGGCAGGGCTATCCTGGTTTCTGGATTGCACTGATTTCAGCCTCCTTTAGGCTTACCAAGTTAATGGTTTAACACTCACTCTCCCTTTATGGGTCAAGGGTTTACAGACCTATAACTCAGTTTTCAATAGACGACTCTTGAGACAATGTTTGAGCTTTTTATTATTGTTGTCAAATAAACAATTGTTGGTTATTTATGGTGTCAGGACACTCCCTCCGCCTTTAACCTTAGCTTGCTAGTCTCAACCCATTTGTATGATTCGCAGAGACCACGAAGAAGAAGGACAGGTTGCTTACCTGTAACGGTATTTCTTCGAGTGGTCATCTGCGAATACATACAAATCCCGCCCATCCTCCCCTCGGTGTCCTGCTCTAATTTGGCTCACTCCTTGTCGCCTACACGGCGGAAAAATTGCGGAACTGGGGAAAGAGCGGGAAAGCAGGGGCTTTATAAGGGATGGGCGGAGCTACCACCAAAAAGTTTCTATATGTTGCAAAGAGTACTTTGCCCAGTGATTCTAGAAGTTTCCGAAGGCACTGCGCAGGCGCAGTACAACCCATTTGTATGTATTCGCAGATGACCACTCGAAGAAATACCATTACAGGTAAGCAACCTGTCCTTCTTCCAAGGAAATCTTGGCAAGAAAACCCCCATGGCTAGGGTCACCTCAGGGTTGTCATAAGTCCAGAAGAACTTGGAAGGGGATGGGCGGCGGGTGTGTGTGTTAAACGCTGGCTCCCACTGCATGCCTCAATCCACACATGAGGAGGCAGCTGCAGCAGCACCAGACCTCCACGGAGGACACTGTCACCAGCCCCAGAGCCCCCAGAGCAGGACAAGGAGGAAAGGGCAGAGGAGGAGCCCTCCCTCAGATCATGGAGCCCCTGGCCCTCTTCTCTGTGACAGAGACAACAGTGGAGGGGACGCAGCAGTGCCGATGCTCCATCCTTCCCTTCTCTTCCCCTGATCACCCCTCCTCCAAGCCCAGGCAAGGCACAGACAGACTCTTCTGTCTCCCCAATGGGCCCCAGCAGCCCAGTGCCCTTCTTTCTCCCTCGCCTCTTCCTCCGCTTGCCTGCCTCAACGGCTCCTCCTCGCCCATGGCCCCCTGCCTTTCTCAATCATCTCATTCCCTCCCTTTGCTTCACTTAGCATCCTCAAATGGAGGACGTTTTGCAATTCTTCCCAGACTCCTCAGAGAGGTTAAAATGTAGGACTTCTAGGAAAAGGAAGATGTTTGGCTACCCTGCCCTTGGGAGGCAAACAATTGCCTTTCCTCCTCCTCCTCCTCCTCCTGGCTGTTTCCTGCAGGCCCCCAGGAATCCTGGCGGGCGGGGGGGAAGACTCTTAGGCGAACCCCATGAGAGGGTTGGGCGACCCCCAAAGGGGTCCCGACCCCCAGGTTGGGAACCACTGTTTTAAACAGAGAACCTGAGGTTGAGTAGCAACCAACTGGATGGATCCTTATAGGAGAGAAGATTTGTGAATTAAACACCATCCCCTTCAACTGAGAGAGAGAGAGACAGTGTAGTGTTATGGAGCTACATTTGAGCGTGGAGCTATGACTGAAAACCAGGATTGAGCGGTGGCTCAGCCTGGAAATCCACTGGGTGACCATGGGCAACTCATATTCTCTCAGCTGCAGAGGAAGGTGAAGGCAAACCCGCTCTCAATAGATTTTGCTAAGAAAACCGTTGCCTTAGGGTTGTGATAGGTTGGAAATAACCTGAAGACACAGAACAACAGCAAAACAGCTGCAGGGAGGCGCAGCAAGTAAGACAACCTTCCTTTTGAAGTATAAATGCTTCCCTTTATCTCTCCTAAAATCCAAATAGCTAAGCTTGGGAAAGTTACCTTTTGGATGACAGCTCCCAGAGTCCCCAGCCAGGGGCTGTCATTTCAACAAGGAGCTGTTTTTAAGTCTGCCTAATAACCCATGCTTGTAGGTAGAGGAGTTAAAATATTACCTACTAAAAGAGAGGCACATGAGAAAAGACAGTTTGAACCTACTCCTTTCCATTCAGAGGATCTCTCTCCTGCCTTACAGCTGTTTTCATTTTCTGTTCCTTCCAGAAGAATGTGATTAATTCAAATAATTGCTATGTATGAAACCCAGATCTGCTACTCGGTTGCCTTATACTGTAGCTCAGATTTTCCTTTCTCATCTCTCCAAACAGGAATTGCCATCTGCAAGGAATTAACAAGATGGGTTCCTGTCCCATCTTTTTTGAAGGAATACTTTTGCTCGGAGGCCTTCTCAGTAAGGCAGAGGGACTTGTAAGGAACTGCTCTATTTAGGAACAAGCACACATTAGAGACTGCAATTCCTTAGAATAGGAAAATGTTTTCTTTCTTCCATACTTCCAAACTGGTGACTTATGGAAAATCTTACCATCTTGTGCCAGCCCAAGCTTCTCTTCATACTGTCTATTGATCCTACAATTCATATGGGAGAGGGGAGGCAGTATGATAGTGAGAAGAAATTTGGAAACATTATTATTTTTTTTGACAAGAACTTCTAGAATCTCCCAATCAATCAACCATCAAGAAGTATGCATGCATGTATGTATTTCAAACACTTATATATCTGCCATTTACATAACATATGGGCCCGAACAGACAGGCCAAAATAAAGCTGCTTCGGGACACTTTGGAGATATGCTGTTTAAATAATGCATATGTCCTAAGGGTCCGAAAGCCACGCAAAAGCCACACTCCAGTCCTAAAGACTGGACCACAGCTTTGGCACAGCTTCTGGCCTCTTAGGATGCATGCATCATTTAAAATAGCATACTTCCAAAGTGACCTTTATTTTGGCCTGTCTGTTCGGGCCCATATAAATCATCTGGAGAGCACCTGGATGGGGATGTCTCAGTCACTGTCAATTACCTGTAGTTTGAGCACTGGACTATGACTTTGGAGAACAGGCAAAGTCTCTGCTCAGCCATGAAAATCCACTAGCCGACTTAGGGCAAGTCACACTTTCTCAGCCCCAGGGGATAACTAGCAGTGGTAACCCCTCCTCTGAAAAACTTGCCAAGAAAACCCTGTTGCCTTAGGGTTGTTATAAGTTGGAAACTATTTGAAGGCAAATAGGTGAAGCAAGTGTGAGTTTTGGCCTTGTAATTCCCCAAAAGCTACTGCATTGGAATAAATACCTAGAGGTAATGGTCAATCTTTTCTCATTCACATGCCCTCTAGTAGAGTAGGACAGCAAAACCCACCACCATCTCCCAGGGCTTAGTGGGGTTCAGCCAGTAAGTACATCAGTCCGTCTTCCAGACGGCCAGATATAGGTTCATGATATTCTGATGGGCAAAAGACAATAACCTCACGTCCTCATTCCATTGCATTAATTTACAAAGGCTAGCAAACATGTAGGTCTTGAGGGTTTTTTTTGGGGGGGGGGGTAGCTTTTAATCAGACCTGTCTATTAGATAGGGTAAGATAAAATGTATGTAGTATGGCAGGAAACCATGATCCCTGTTCAACCCACTGCTGATGAACTGTAGTCTGTGCAAACATTCCAATTCTGCTATTTGTCTTTCCAGTCTTCCTTTGTAGTTCTTTTGTTCAAGGATCACTGTTCTGAGGTCTGTGATGGAATATCAAGGAAGACTGAAGTGTTCTGCAATCAGTTTTTGTGTATTCCCATGCCTAATGTCTGGTTTATGTCCATTTATCCTCCGGTGCAGGGACCAGCCTGTTTGCCCAGTGTAGTGCAAAAGGGTAGTCTCAAAGGTGCTACAAGATCCCTTTGCATACTGATTTCCCAGACTAACATGGCTATGGTTTTGGATTCTATTTTGTTCATATTTTATCATAACCATATTTTTCTACAAAGAAGGAAAAATGCAACTTTAAAATGTTGTATCTTGGTCTTTATTGAAAAGACTTAAGGATTTCAGGTCCATTTGGATCTTAAATCCTTAATTTTGAGAGGAGCCCTGACCCCTGAAAGCAGTCTTGTTCCACATAGCAAACTTTATTTTATTTTATTTTTATTTCAGCAGCCATGCACTTCCAATGCAGGCTTGGGAACAATTCTATATATCATAATTCATAAATCTGTCTTTTTTAATATATCTTCACAGTGACCTCATGGAGACTGCAAGGCTAAGAAGTGAAAGGGAAGCTCCCTGTGGGGCAGTTTTGTACCTTAAGTTATGTAAACACCCCTATTAACCCTGAACAGTAAAATTTTAGCAGACTGGTCAGTGAGGTGACTCATCTTCTATAGAAAGGAATGAAGGTGGATAAGCCCAGGCTTGTGAAGGAAAGGGATGGATGCAGAGTGGAGAGGAACCATTCCTGTAGGGGTAATATACCATGCAAGCATAGCATGGCTAAACAGTTGGCCCTCCACATCTGCTTTTTGCAGATTAGATTATTCATGGATTTGATTAATATGTTTTCTCTAGAAATCTCTAGGTCCTCAAGGGTGTCACCTTATGCCAAAAGTAACACTGGAGACCCTAGAGATTCCTAGAGTCCTATAAATAAAGAAAGAAAGAAAGAAAGAAAGAAAGAAAGAAAGAAAGAGAGAGAACTCTTCTTTAGGCATTTGTAGGTCCTCCAGCACACTTTCATGGTCAATATCTGGCAGATCTTGAACATAAATTGCCTGGAGAATGTTCTCTCAGGTAAAAAATAATAATAATAGAATCATAGAATCATAGAGTTGGAAGAGACCACAAGGGCCATCCAGTCCAACCCCATTCTGCCATGCAGGAAATCCCAATCAAAGCATACCCGACAGATAGCCATTCAGCCTCTGCTTAAAGACCTCCAAAGAAGGAGACTCCACTACACTTCGAGGAAGGAGTGTGTTCCACTGTCAA
The DNA here is from genome assembly GCA_023333645.1 of Sceloporus occidentalis. Classification (NCBI taxonomy): domain Eukaryota; kingdom Metazoa; phylum Chordata; class Lepidosauria; order Squamata; family Phrynosomatidae; genus Sceloporus; species Sceloporus occidentalis. The sequence continues at coordinate 20,919,873 of JALMGF010000013.1, read as the reverse complement.
ACAGCCCTTACTGTCAGGAAGTTCCTCCTAATGTTGAGGTGGAATCTCTTTTCCTGGAGCTTGCATCCATTGCTCCAGGTCCTGTTTTCTGGAGCTACAGAAAACACCCTTGCTCCGTCCTCAATGTGACATCCCTTCAAATATTTAAACAGGGCTATCATATCACCTCTTAGCCTTCTTTTTTCCAGGCTAAACATCCCCAGCTCCCTAAGTCATTCCTCATAGGACATGGTTTCCAGACCCTTCACCATTTTAGCCACTCTCCTTTGGACACGCTCCAGTTTCTCAATTTCCTTTTTGAATTGGACACAATATTCCAGGTGGGGCCTGACCAAAGCAGAATATAGTGGCACTATTACTTCTCTTGATCTAGACACTATACTTTTATTGATGCAGCCTAAAATTGCATTGGCCTTTTTAGCTGCCGCATCACACTGTTGACTCATGTTCAGCTTGTGGTCTGCTTGGACTCCTAGATCCTTTTCACATGTAGTCTCTTTCAGCCAGGTGTCCCCCATCCTATATCTGTGTAAAGTGCAGTACTTTACATTTCTACGTGTTGAATTTCATTTTGTTAGTTTTGGCCCAGCTTTCTAGTCTATTCAGGTCGTTTTGAATTTTGATTCTGTCCTCTGGAGTATTAGCTATTCCTCCTAATTTGGTGTCATCTGCAAATTTGATGAGTATGCTCCCAATTCTGTCATCCAAGTCAGTGATAAAGATGTTGAACAGCACTGGGCCCAGGACAGAGCCCTCTGGGACCCCACTGGTCACTTCTCTCCAGGATGAAAAAGAGCCATTGTTGAGCACCCTTTGGGTTCGTCCGGTCCACCAATTACAAATCCATGTAACAGTTGCCTTGTCTAGCCCACATTTTACAAGCTTGTTTGCAAGAATGTCATGGGAAACCTTTTCAAAGGCCTTACTGAAATCAAGATATACTATATCCACAGCATTCCCTTCATCTACCAAGCTGGTATGTTAAGAAGGATCAAATTAGGGGAATTTTAATTAGCTCAAATTTAGCCAAGAGGTGGCCCTAACAATACCACGTGCCAGGATCGTGTCCCAAAGTGTATACCAGAGGTCACCAGTACACCCTAAGAGAAAGAGACTCTGATACTGATTAGGTCCAATTAATCTAATGACATTTATTAAAGCACAAGTAAAACCACACAGCAAAAGGGGGCGCGCGCACACACACACACACACACACACACACACATTCAATGCTACAGCAGGGGAGGGGTAAGTTCAGGAGATAGGTTGAGAAGGAGAGGCACCAGTAGGATATATTACCTTAGAAGTCTTCTCCTGGAAGTCCTGATGAAGCTTGGATGGACAGTGGATCACGGCTGTGGAAGCAAAGGGGAGAGGGCTTAAGAGCTAAGTTCAAGTTGGTGACAGTGAGAGCTTAGTTTAGCTCAGTGATTTCAGCAGAGCTCAATGCTCAAAGAACCCAGGCTTCAAAAACCCAAGGAAGGTCTGAAAACTCAGGGTTTATATAGTGCCAAACGTATCCGGAGGCTATGGGACTCGCTAGACAAAGGCGTTGATTGCCTGGGCATTGTTAAGCTGAGAGCAAGCAATGGGTTGCACAATGCACTAGGTCAGGACACAATTCGGAAGGGCAGTCAACTTGATTGCTGAGCCGTTAAGCTGATCATTGGCCATTAAGTGAGAAGCCAAGTCTATTGTCTAACTTGGGCAGCAGAGGTGATTCTGGTTTGGCGACTCCCAAGGCTTCCTATGGAATTTCCCAATTTTAGCTTTTTCTCTAGGGCTCTGCCTTTGCAGGGCGAGCTGCCTACATGGTCTCTCCGCTTTTAGGTTAATGGTGGGTCCTCTATGGAGTCAGTCAGGGGTCATAGCACAGACCACATGTACCCAAAATTGTATATAAATCCAAACTTGGTAACAGTCCCCCCCCCCCCGAAAATGTCAAGACCTATGCACATGCGTGGGGCTGGGCGACTTTCGAATTAAATGCCTTTGTCTAAAATTTTGGGGTGCGAATTTGATTGGGTGCATGACTTGCTATGGCAGTGTCTCCTAGTGGTGCTGAGAGGTGTGGGAGGGAAATAGACTTGCCTGGAACCCATTCACACAGGGGCAACAATACAACAACAATAATAACTTGAACAGCACGTTTCTTCTTGTCTGACTGCCATCTCTCAGTGGATGCGGCTTCGGCGCTTGAAGCTCAACGTGTCTGAGCTTCTTGTCTTTCCACCTAAACCCACCCTTCACTATTCCTTTTCTGTTTCTGTCGACGACACTTCTATTCAACCAGTTCATCAAGCCCGCAGTCTTGGCTTCATTTTTTACTCTTCTCTGTCATTTATTCCCCAGATCCAGGCCACCGCCAAGGCCTGTAGATTCTTCCTCCACAACATTGCCAAGATCCGTCCCTTCCTCTCAGCCTCTACTGCCAAGACTCTAGTCCATGCCCTAGTGGTTTCGCGACTAGATTATTGTAACCTCCTTCTGACAGGGCTTCCTCTTTCACACCTCCATCCTTTAATCTCTGTCCAGTATTCAGCTGCCCGTATTGTCACATCCGCTCGCCGCTTTGACCATGTTTCACCTCTTTTATCCTCCCTTCATTGGCTCCCCTTCCCCTTCCGCATCCGGTACAAGCTTTTATTATTGACTTTCAAAGCCCTCCATGGATTGGCCCCTCACAGTGTAGGACTACCACTGCCCCCTCCCGAATTTGTCCCTTCTCGCTTGCTGCCCCTTACTCCTGGAACCTTCTTCCCCCACATGCACACCTCATCACTTCTCTACCCAGTTTCAAAACTGAATTAAAGACTATATTGTTTAGAGAAGCATTCCCAGAGGTGAGCCCCTCTCTGACCCAGGAAGCCTCCTTTTAACCATTAATTAAGAAGCCAAGCCCTTCCTCCAGTCCATCTGCCTTGGTCCAGGCCTCGGAGGTGGAGAAGAACTGCTGGACCTGATCCCATTCCCCACCACCACTCCCTTCTCCTTTTGTGTCGTGTCTTCTTAGATTGTAAGCCTGAGGGCAGGGAACTGTCTAACTAAAAAATTGTATGTACAGCGCTGTGTAAATTTACAGCGCTTTATAAATAAAGGTTAATAACAATAATAATAATAACAATTCCATGGGGAAATCAATAAAGCAATCAATAAAGCACTGAATTCAATACACAGAGCAAGCAAAAGGCAATGCATAGCGACTGAATTGAGTCAATAGAGTGACTGAATGTCTCTGGGGGTTGTGCCTGCCAATGCGGACACGTTTGACTTTGAGATTGAATGTTTGCCAACTGGTGGATATGCGGGCAAACATAGCTGAGTCCATATATGTGGGCAGATGCTATATATCATAGTCCAGTAACAAGTGGTTTCATAGGCAGGAACTTGAAATGCGGGCAATTTGATAAGTACTTGGAGTCCAGCAGCAAGTGGTTTTGCAAAGAGTTCCCAAAAGTGGCAAGGCGGTAGCGAATGAAATGGAGGACACCAATTGTGTCGCGGAAAGGGGGCCTCTATATTGGAGGACATCTATGGAGGACGCGGGCACAAGAATTCTGGTCCTTAGCGGGGGACATCTGGAGTTGGTAGCAGTATCAGGGCTGAGGTCATCTGGGCTAGAACACCAGCTGTGTCCTTTGTGCAGTGGGATCTGGAGGACATTGGGGCCTCTGCTGGGGCACTGTGGAGTGGGAAGCGTGAAGCCATCTCGGGGGTGCGGACTCGCGTTGGAGGATTACCTTCCTCATAGAGTTTGGACAGTGGTGAAAGCAAAGAGACTAGGAAGTGGGGGGGGTGGCAAAGGTAAATTATCCTTCCCCGTCCCCCCCCCCCCGGTGTCTCCGGGAGAGACTCGGAAGTAAAAGGCACAGAAAGAGTTTTGAGAGCAATTGCCTTTGCTCAGGAAATAGAAAAGCCATCACAAAAAAGAGATACATGCAAGAGACATACATATCTATATCTATCACCCCAAAGATACAAACAAAACACACAAAGATATCTAGGGGCTTAAGGCCCATAGCTCAAAACTATAATAGCAACAAATTTGCTCTTGGGCTGTGAGAGTGTGACTGTCACACTGTCTCCATGCCTGGCAACTTTGGGCATTTCCAAGCTGTGTTGCAAAGTGGGGAGGCGCTGATGCCTCAGTCTCTGTTTTGTTGGGAGTCTCTCTCTTCCCTGGGTCTGGGGGAAGAGGCTCCAAGAATTGGGGATCTCAAAAGGCTGGGGATAGGTTGAGGCCGATCATGTGGGCCTGCAGGGGCTATCCATTTACTAAAGGGGTCTATGACTGTTAAGCAGTACTTGTTGCAGTAATGAACTTATAAGGAGAATTTTAAAATTGGTAAGAAAATTTGTAAGGAAAAATGCTAATTAAGTTAAATAAAGACAAATAAAATATAGTTAAGGAAAGATGGATTCACGACTAAAGAAATAAATGTAAGAAAGACAAGACTAACAAGAATAGAGCGAAAGTTGGTAGAAGAAAGTCAGTATGAATGTGGAATGTGTTCATATTGTTACGTATGTTATGCAGAGGGGTAGGCAATCTTTTTAAGCCGGGTTGCTGTCCCTCAGACAACTGGAGGGCCAAAGCCAAAAAATAAATAATTAAATAATTTAAAAAAATAAATAAATATATAAATAAACCAGGACAAATGTAGGACAAAATTTTCAAATGGAAGACACTTTTTAAAAAAAAAATGGAGGACACGCGAAAAAATTTGCTGATTTTTTTAAAAATGTTAATATAAATGCATGTTTCTGAGGCTTCTATAGACAATTGCCCCCCAAAGGCCCCAGAGGCAATCGGTGGCAGGACTGGGCTGGGGCCGGTCCCAAGGCCTCGCCGGGCCGCATCCGGCCCACGGGCTGCAGGTTGCCTACACCTGCAGAAGACAGAAGCAAGACAGAACAAGACGAAGAAGAGTGGGATGGGAAGTTAGATAAGAAAAACAGGAAAAGTATGTGTGGAAGGTTAGTGTAAGTAGGTAGATAATATAGAAGGAAGTTAGTAAGAAGGATGGTAAGAGTAGGAGGAGGAAGAGAAGAAAGAAGGAAAGAACTTTGGGAAGGTTCAATGTAGAAAGGGAAAAGTTTGAATAAGGGAAGGGGGAAGGGAGGGGAGACTCTTCTTTGGGAATGTATAATTTGGATGGGATAGAATGTTGAGAATGGGTGTATGAAACATATGTCGAGGTTCGTATGTATATATTTGTAAATGTTTGTAGATATATGGTTGTTTGTATTAAGATTGTATATGTGTTTTTTTATTTATATGCTTTTTCCTTTTTTAATAATAAAATATTTTTTTCAAAAAAAGGAATTTCCCATTTTAGCCTTTTCTCTAGGGCTCTGCCTTTGCAGGGCAAGCTGCCTATGTGGTCTCTCCACTTTTAGGTTAAAGGCGGGTCCCCTATGGGGTCAACCAGGGGTTGCTGCACAGACCACATGTACCCGAAATTTTATATAAATCCAAACTTGGTAACAGGTAATTTTATCAAAGAAAGAGATCAGATTTGTCTGGCATGACTTGTTTCTCTGAAACCCGTGTTGACTTTTTGTGATTATGGCATTGCTTTCTAGATGTTCACAGATTCTTTGTTTAATGATCTGCTCTAGAATATTTCTTGGTATAGATGTCAGACTAACTGGACGATAATTGTTGGGATCCTCTTTTATCCCCTTTTTGAAGATGGGGACAACGTTTGCCCTCCTCCAGTCTGCTGGGACTTCTCCTGTTCTCCAGGAGTTTTCAAAGATTATTGCCAATGGCTCCGATATTACATTTGCCAGTTCTTTTAATACCCTTGGATGTAGTTCATCTGGTCCTGGAGACTTAAATTCATTTAGATTAACAAGATATTCCTGTACTATCTCTTTACTTATTCTGTGCTGAAATTCCTCTACTCTGTCCTCTGCTCCATTATCCTCAGGTTATCCCCCTTGCCTTTTCTGAGAAGACTGAGGCAAAGAAGGTGTTGAGTAATTCTGCCTTTTCTCTGCCCCCTGTTACCATTTTGCTATCTTCTCCAAGTAGTGGCTCTACCATTTCCTTCTTCTTCCTTTTGCTGCGGACATATCCAAAAAAAAAAGCCCTTTTTATTGTTCTTAACCTCTCTAGCAAACCTGAGTTCATTCTGCGCTTTAGCTTTTCTGACTTTACCCCTACATGTGCTTGCTATTTGTTTGAGTTCCTGTTTGGTGATTTCCCCATTTTTCCATTGCTTAGACATACTCTGTTTAAAAGTTAGCTCAGTTGAAAGTTCCTTAGTCATCCATCCTGGTTTCGTGAGACATCTCCCATTTTTCTTTCTCATTGGAACTGTTTGAAATTGTGCCTTCAGTATCTTTTGAGAAAGTCCCATCCGTCTTGAACTCCCTTCTCTTTTAGTATTTCTGACCACGGGATCACCCTCAATATTTCTGTAAGTTTACTGAAATCGGCTCTTCTAAAGTCTAGGATGCGTGTCTGACTATGCCTGGCTTCTATTTTCCACTGTATAGCAAACTCCATGAGAACATGGTCACTTCCATCTAATGATCCCACCACTTGCACCCCGTTAACCAAATCATCCTTGTTGGTTAGGATCAGGTCTAAAATAGCTGATCCCCTTGTTGCGTCTTCCACCTTTTGGACAATTAAATAGTCTTCAAGGTAAGTGAGGAATTTGCTAGACCTTGAGGATTTGGCTGAGTTTGACTTCCAACAAATATCAGAATAGTTGAAGTCACCCATCACTACAACATTTCTCCTTTCTGAGTGTATGGTCATCTGTTCTAGAAAGGCATCATCCAGCTCCTCCATCTGACTGGAGGGTCTGTAGTAGACTCCCACAACAACATCCTTGTTGTTTCCCTCCCCGTTAATTTTTATCCAGATCCTCTCCACCTGGCTGCCAGTATTGATGTCCTGGATCTCTTCACTGGTGTAAATATCTCTGACATATAGTGCTATAATAAAATTTTTACTTGTGGTTTTCCCACTTTCACAGGGGTCCTCTCCACCTAACTCCAGTGAATGTGGAGGGTCTACTGTATTAGGGTTGGAGAAGTGTTAGTCCTCCAGATGTTGGATGACTCAACCTCTTATTAATCCATGCCAGCAAGGTAGAAAAATGGGAATCTGGAGAGCAGAAGATGGAAACATTGTTTTTGAACAATAACTCACACAATGTGGACACACACCAACAAGAATGACCACTAGCTGAGAATTTGGGGAGTTGCAGTTTTGAAAAGTATTTTTTTCCAAGCTCTCCTGTTCAGAGAGGGTTGGCCCAGTGGGTTTCATGACTGAGCTGGGAAGTGAACCCAAGTCTCCAGAGTTGTAGTCCAACACTCAAACCACTATTTATTTATATTTATTTATAGTATTTATACCCCGCCCTTCAGCCCTAAAGGCTATCACAGCAGCTTACAATTATTATTTTTAAATAGATGGTTTCCTGCCCTCAGGCTTACAGTCTAAAAGACACAACACAAAAGGAGAAGGGAAAGGTGTTAGGAAAGGGGATGAGGTCCAGTGCTTATTCTCTCCCTCTACGGCCTGGACTAAGGCAGATGTACTGGAGGGAGGGCTCTCTTTCTTTAGGCTACCTCAGGTGGAGCTGGGCCTGCCTGTTCACTCCCTCACAGGTAGAAGGATGACAATTATGGAGGGAGGGCTCTCTTTCTTCAGGCTAGCCCTGGTGGAGCTGGGCCTGCCTATTCACTCCCTCACAGGCCAAAGGATGACAGTTATGATGGAGGGAAGGCTCTTCTTCTTCAGGCTAGCCCTGAGGGAGCTGGGCCTGCCTGCTCATTCCCTCACAGGCCGAAGGATGACAGTTATCATGGAGGGAGGGCTCTTCTTCTTCAGGCTAGCCCTGATGGAACTGGGCCTGCCTGTTCACTCCCTTGCAGGCCGAAGGATGACAGTTATCAAGGAGGGAAGGCTCTTCTTCTTCAGGCTAGCCCTGATGGAGCTGGGCCTACCTGTTCACTCCCTCACAAGCCGAAGGATGACAGTTATCATGGAGGGAGGGCTCTCTTTCTTCACTCTAGCCCTGATGGAGCTGGGCCTGCCTGTTCACTCCCTCACAGGCCGAAGGATGACAGTTATCATGGAGGGAGGGCTCTCTTTCTTAAGGTTAGTCCTGGTGGAGCTGGGCCTGCCTGTTCACTCCCTTACAGGCCAAAGGATGACAGTTATCATGGAGGGAGGACTCTCTTTCTTCAGGCTAGCTGTGATGGAGCTGGGCCAGCCTGTTCACTCCCTTACAGGCCGAAGGATGACAGTTATCATGGAGGGAGGGCTCTCTTTCTTCAGGCTAGCCCTGGTGGCGTGCCTGTTCACTCCCTCACAGGCCGAAGGATGACAATTATCCTGGAGGGAGGGCTCTCTTTCTTAAGGCTAGCCCTGATGGAGCTGGGCCTGCCTGTTCACTTCCTCACAGGCCGAAGGATGATAGTTATCATAGACGGAGGGCTCTCTTTCTTCACTCTAACCCTGATGGAGTTGGACCTGCCTGTTCACTCCCTCAGAGGCCGAAGGATGACAGTTATCATGGAAGAAGGGCTCTCTTTCTTAAGGCTAGCCCTGGTGGAGCTGTGCCTGCCTGTTCACTCCCTCACAGGCCGAAGGATGACATTTATAATGGAGGGAGGGCTTTCTTTCTTCAGGTTAGCCCTGGTGGAACTGGGCCTGCCTGTTCATTCCCTCACAGGCCGAAGGATGACAGTTATCATGAAGGGAGGGCTCTCTTTCTTCAGGGTAGCCCTGATGGCATGCCTGTTCACTCCCTCACAGGCCGAAGGATGACAATTATCCTGGAGGGAGGGCTCTCTTTCTTCAGGCTAGCCCTGATGGAGCTGGGCCTGCCTGTTCACTCCCTCACATGCCGAAGGATGACAGTTATCATGGAGGGAGGGCTCTCTTTCTTCAGGCTAGCCCTGATGGAGCTGGGCCTGCCTGTTCACTCCCTCACAGGCCGAAGGATGACAGTTATCATGGAGGGAGGGCTCTTCCTCTTCAGACTATGCCATGCTCCCTCTGTACTTACAGTCGCCATAAGTTGGAAATTACTTGAAGGCACACAACAACAACAACAACAACAGCAGCAGCAAACTTAAGTTGGACTAGGCTTCCTGATGCTATTGCAATAGTGTGGTGTCATTGTCATGTTGCAAAACAACATGAAAGAGGGAAGGGGTTTGAAACTTAGAAGAGCTGAAAGGAAACCTTGGTGCAAGAGAGAGAAAATAAGAGGAGGATAAAGGGGAGGGAAATCAATCTTTTCAAACAGACACACAAGTTTTGCTGAAGGAAAGAAACCAGAAATAATGGATATTAATCAGATCTGTTGCTTCTCGTACATACATTTTTCCCTTTTCAGGCTTGTTTCAGACTGCAAAGCTTTTCTAGGAACTAAAGACACCCAGACATGCAAAGTAGCTTATCCAGGTTCTACTCTTTATGCCTGTTGACTTATGGTAACCCTCATTAATTTTTCATAGATTTTTGTCAGGCTGAGATGGTTTTGCCATTTCCTTTCTCTGAAATATAGCCTACAGCAGCTGGAATTCATTGGTGGCTTCCCAATGCAAGTACTAACCAGGGCTCATGCTGTTTAGATTCAAAGATCAGATGGGATTTGGTTAGGGTTCCCATATCCTGCCTGGGGGCGGGACTTTCCCGGTTTGGGGTGGGTTCGCACAGTCCCGCCCCGGTATGGCCCCGCCCCCGGGATTTCCCCCGCCCCCCGGCGACGGACACCAGGCAGTGAAAGGAGCCTCACCTCAGCGAGGCCCGTTCCCTGCCTGTCCTCCTCCGCTGGCGACGGAGGTGCCCAGGCAGGGCCAAAGGGCTTCGCCTCAGCAAGGCCCCTTTCCCCTGCCTTGCCACCTCCTCCGCCAGCGACGGAGGCAGCCTGACAGGGCCAAAGGGCTTCGCCTCAGCGAGGCCCCTTTCCCCTGCCTTGCCGCCACCTCTGCCGGCGACGGAGGCGGCCTGACAGGGCCAAAGGGCTTCGCCTCAGCGAGGCCCCTTTCCCCTGCCTTGCCACCTCCTCCACCGGCGACGGAGGCAGCCTGACAGGGCCAAAGGGCTTCGCCTCAGCAAGGCCCCTTTCCCCTGCCTTGCCGCCTCCTCCGCCAGCGACGGAGGCGGCGTGACAGGGCCAAAGGGCTTCACTTCAGCGAGGCCCCTTTCCCCTGCCTTGCCGCCTCCTCCGCCGGCAACAGAGGCAGCCAGGCAGGGGAAAGAGCCTTTCCTCTTCTTTCTCCTCCTCCTCTTCTTCTGCCTTCTCTTCTTCCTTCCCTTCTTCCTCTTCTTCCTCCTCCTCTTCCTCCTCCTCCTCTTCTTCCTCCTCTCCTCCTCCTCCCCTTCTTCCTCTTCTTCCTCCTCCTCTTTTTCTTCCTCCTCCTCCTCCTCCTCTTCCTCCTCTTCTTCTTCATCTTCCTCCTCCTCCTCCTCTTCTTCTTCATCTTCTTCTTCCTCCTCTCCTCCTCCTCCTCCCCTTCTTCCTCTTCTTCCTCCTCCTCTTCTTCTTCCTCTTCTCCTCCTCCTCTTCCTCCCCTTCTTCTTCCTCCTCCTCTTCTTCTCCACCTCTTTTTCTCCTCCTCACCCTCTTCTTCCCCTCTTCCTCCCCTCCCCTTTTTCTTCCTCTCTACTTCCTCTTCTTCCTCCTCCTCCTTTTTCCCTCTTCCTCCTCCTCTGCTTCTTCCACTCTTCCTCCTCTTCTTCTGGTTTTCGGCCAGAAAGGGAAGCACATTTCTGCCATCTGTCTAGGAATAATGCCAAATGTCCTCCATTTTGATCATGCCTAAGAAACATGCATTTATATTTACATTTTTTTTAAATCATCAATTTTTTGTGTGTCTTTCATTTTGAAAATTTTGTCCTACATCTGTCCCAGTTTGGAGGTCCTGACTTATGGCAACCCTAGATTTGGTGCCTTTATGGAAGTAATTGCTGGAAGTAATTATGTTCAGCCATAGGGCAATACGGTCTGAAGTAAAGCATGCGTTACAATAGCCCTACTATGCCCTACATTTATTCAGAAGTAAGCCAAAATAGCATAGTGATTTGAAGCTTGGACTGTGACTTTGGAGACCAGATTCCTGGCTCAGCCATGTAAACCCACTTGGTGATCTTGGGAAAATCACACTCTCTTAGCCTCGTGGAAGACAATGGCAAACCTCCTCTGACCAAAACTTGCCAAGAAAACCCCATGATACGTTTGTCTTATGGTCACCAAAAGTAATAAACAACTTGAAATCATGCAACACCAAGCCCCGTTAATGTGAACAATGTTTACTGCATAGAGGCACAATCTAAATGCATGATTGCCACTGACATCTCTGCTTGCAACTGTCACTTTTTTTCCTTTCTGTGCTGTATTCCCTGTGAAAAATACCCCCCTTAATCTTAATTTGGAGTGTAGTGAAGCCCCATGACACAAGTAATGGCTCCTGATTCTTGCCCCCCTACTGCTAATAAAAAAAATTGAAAAATGTATCTGTCAATGGGCAAACAGTTTCTGCAGAGCAAATATATAAATGGAATAATCAACACTTTTAATGGTCAGTATGTAGAGAGATCTTGTAGCACCTTTGAGACTAACTGAAAGAAAGAAGTTGGCAGCATGAGATTTTGTAGATTTCAGTCTACTTCCTCACATGCTGAGGAAGTAAACTGCAGCCTACGAAAGCTCATGCTGCCAACTTCTTTACTTCAGTTAGTCTCAAAAGTGCTACAAGATCTCTCTACATACTGATTCTACAAACTATATCTTTCAATTCTATCACTCACTTTTAATGGTCCTGACTCCTATCATCCTGCACTCCACATCTTGCGGGTCAAATGCTGAGAATGATTATACATGACATATAATCATGTACTGTATAATCATTTTCAGCCTTTGCCCCTCACAGTGTTTTGGACTTCATTTCCCAGAATTCTTAGCCATACTGCCTGTGGTCTCTGTAACTTGAAGTCTAAAAAATCTGGAGGACCAAACATTGAGAACCATGGCCCAGGTGCATGTGTATTTACCAGTCAGAGGCGTGGGGAGAAATACTTGTCTTCCTGTTGTTGTTGTTGTTGTGTAGCGGGTGACCCCAAACCCACGAACCCAAAGGCCCGTGGCCTGCCGGAGGACAAGCAGAGTCAAGGAGACCGATCTGGCTAGAATAAAAATGCTTTATTTTCTGCGCAGGGCAGCAGCACACCAAAGTAGGCGTCACCAAGGCTGCAGCACTGATGGCTTCTTGCCACCCCCCTTTTATGCCCTTCGCAGAGGGCTGTTATAACCTAACTCTAAGCCAATCACAGAAGCATTACATTTGCTTGGAGTCTGGAATGCAAAGAGATACTTAGCTAGACTGATCCTGTTCTCTTCCAAGGCCACTGCTAAGACACAGGCGATTGTATTCTTCAGAGTTCTCTAGTGAAAGGAGGGGTGAGTGCGTGCGTGTGATGTGAGTGTGTACGGTGGACACACACAGGAGCAAAAGGTAGGGGCCATTTGCCCATCTGCACTTTACTCTGTAGCTCATTCTATGAGTCTACTGTAACCACTGATTCTTTTGCAAAGCCATGTACAGAAGCAGAAAGCATTATTATGTCCCTCTCAGTTGTTGTGCATGTTTTCAAGTCATTTCTGACTTATGATGACCCCAAGGCAAACCTATCATCGGTTTTCCGGGCAGGATTTGTTCAGAAGATGTCTGCCATTGCCTTTTCCTGAAGCTGAGAACGTGCGACTTACCCAAAGGCACCCAGTGGGTTTAAAGGCCTAGCTGAGAATTGAAACCTGGTCTGGGTCATATATTGGACTACAACTCCCAGACCTCTGCTAGTTAGCATGTCCATAGGCAAGGTTCTTCGAAAAATAAAATTTCCAAGCTTAGGTAATAATGTGAAGTCGAAGGCTTTCATGGCTGGCATCCATAGGTTTTTGTGGGTTTTTTGGGCTATGTGGCCATGTTCTAGCAGAGTTTCTTCCTGACGTTTCGCCAGCATCTGTGGCTGGCATCTTCAGAGAATCCCAGGCAAACATTCTCTGAAGATGCCAGCCACAGATGCTGGCGAAAAGTCAGGAAGAAACTTTGCTAGAACATGGCCACATAGCCCAAAAAACCCACAAAAAAACTCAGGTAATAATGTTATAAATCAGGATCTGGTCCATGAGACCTTCTTCCACAATAAATCTGTTTGTCCACCCTGGTGGTGGCTGTGTTGGACCATTTGTCCATCTAGTGCAGCATTGCCTCTCCAAGGTTTCCGAGAAAGGAATAGTTTCCCTTCCTGATCTGGAGATGACAACAGTGATTGAACTCAGGAGATTTTGCATATAAAGCATGCGCTCTGCCAACTACAATGCTTCCGCAATACTTATTTTTGTTTCTCCGGAAATTATTACCCTCTGAACTTGCCAAACTTGTTCATCAGCCAAAGCCCTGAGTGCCTTTGAATGGCTGCCCAACAGGCAGGAACCCAATGGGTCAAACTTTCCCTTCTGGAAAGTGAAAGTTTCAGGCATTGGATTTCTGCCTGGATACCACAGCACAAACTTTATCTGTTGAACTTCTGCCTCTTACACAGAAGAGTAGGGCCAGTGGGAGAAATGGCAGGTCTTGGTGTATTTTACTTTGGGCCTGAGGTAGGGTGCAGGTTGCACTGGGCGACAACCACTGTCCCCAAATGTCTGCTTTTTGACAGAAATGGGCTGCCAAATTTTAACAGCCCATTTTAAAAAGATGAAAATCAGCATGAGTGGGCTTACCAAATTTTCACTGTAACCACATAAAACTATGTAAATATAAAAACATTTAGGTTGTGTGTATGATACTGTAATTTAAAGGTCTACTTGCTTATGTCACAACTATTGCCGTTACATTCAGTGATATGTGGAAATTACAATTTATGAGTAACATTAATACAAATAGCATTAGTAAGGATTATGTGTGGTATGGTATGGGAGATCTATGGAGGGGTAACACCAGGAATTACTGCACCAGGTGATGCCAACCCTAGTGAAGCTACTGGCATGAGGTGACAATACCTCTTCCATTTTCTTGGCAAAAAACAATGGCACATCTGGAGATTATCCACCAGACAGAAAATTGTTGAGCATGGAGATTGCTTATACACAAATATGTGAAGGGAGGGCCTGCAGCATGAGTGTGAGATAGGAATGTGGCAGAAAGTTATTCCCATTAACCTCCTCTCTTGGCTGCTCTATTGTGAAGTACTGGCAGCCAAAGAGACCAAACAGCTTTTTCCCTTCCTAAAGAGCATTGAAAGCATGAGGGAGGACAGGATCAGCCAAAAGAATTTTGCAGCCTGAGGTGTTTCCCCCTCCCATTCCACCTACAGAAACTGGCTGGACTGCTTGTTGAATCCAAAGTCAGCAGCATTTCTGGTTGGGGGAGACTGGAAGTTGCAGTCCTGAAAAGTAACTTTCCCAATATCTGGTAAGTCTGGTTGTATCTTATTTTACTACTCGGCAACAGAACAGCATATTACACTACATTTGATAGCAAGAATCCAGTGGATGAGGTGAAGGAAAAGCTCCCCCAGGGCTAGCATCTGCACTGCAGGAATAATGCAGCTGGATACCACTTGAATTGCCATGGCTCAATGTTATGGAATATAGGATGTGTAGCCTGTTGTGGCACCAGAGTGCTCCGACAGAGAAGGCTAAATATCTCACAAAACTACCAATCCCAGCATTCCATAGCATTGAGCCATGGCAGTTAAAGTGGTGTCAAATTGCATTATATCTGCAGTGCAGATGCAGCCATAAAGATATGCTGAAGTCACCCACAGATCTATCAGCAGATCTCAATCTGTCTCCAGTCCAGTCCCAACCTAGTGTTCCACTGAAGACAAGGAGAGAGTTTCAAAACACATATTGCCACACCCTGGCTAGACCTTCTCTCCTTGACTATTTTGTTCTCCAGTGTGGTGTAGTGCTTTCGGCATTGGACTACAACTCTGGAGACCAGGGCTGAAATCCCTGCTCCGCCATGGAAACCCACTGAGTGACTTTGGGCAAGTCACACTCTCTCAGTCTCAAAGGAACAAAAGGCAAACCCCTTCTGAACAAATCTTGCCAAGGAAATCTGTGATAAGGTCACCATAAATTGGCAATGACTTGAAAGCACACAACAATAAAGACATAGGAGGGATCCTTTGAAGAATATGGATCTCAAAAGCTCCTAATTTTGCCCTAAATTGTAGGTTGATCAGGGAAAATTCACACCTGTGAATGCAGCCCTATGGTCTTGAGAGTAAATCTCACCCAAATCTGTTGGGTTTCCTTGAGTGTAAACATGTACAAGATTGTACTCAATTCCTGGTGTCTCATTGAACTCAGTGGGGTTTACTTCTCAGGAAACAACTCCATGAGGTCTAATCTGCACTGCAGAAATAATGCCTTCTGACACTGCTTTAATTGCCATGGCTCAATGCTATGGGATTCTGGGATTTGAAGTTGTGTGAGCTATGTAGCTTTCTATATATCTGAGCACTAAATTCTGAATTGTCCAAGCCACAGTATTACCCATCACCATGGACGTTATCAGACAAGGGAAATTGGAAGTATAATCCAATGGCAATCCGAATGTAATCATGGGGTTGAACGTTATTGTGTGATAGACTACCACACACAAATTCGGGCAATGGCATGCTATTTTTGGGCAATGGGAAGCCAGTTTGAACGCAATTCGCATTTTTGTCATCATTCCCATCAACCTTTATTAGGCATCTCAATAGACAATATACAACAAACAATACAATACAAATTAAACTAAAATAGTTTACATGAATACTTTAAAAATTTATAAAAATTTTATCGTCCTTAAAATCATCTAACACTAAACTCTAACCATTAATTAATTTGTGCCAGATTTTTGTTGCCTCCATTAGAAAATTGGCCATCAATCGTGTAATCTGTACATTACAATCCTCCAATAAATGTACTAGAGTTATATCTGTTAAGCAGTAATTCATTTCCAATAGTTTCTTTAACTATTTCACTCTCGGTTTTTGATACAGCGGGCAAAGAAATATAATATGTTGGAGAGTATCTGGAGATAGTTCACATATACATATTCGATTTGCAAAAGGGATCCTCAAATATCTACCCCTGGTGACACAGGAAGGGTGAATATTCAGCCTTGCGAAGAGGAAAGCTTTCCTCGAAGCCTGAAGGGACAATGAATGAAAGTACTTTGGCGTCTCGCCACAATAGGGGGAAATGCCAAATACAGAAGGGGAGCACACTCTGGGAGGAGTGGAATAAGTCATCCTGTAGTCCCAACTCAGTAAACAATCCTTAATTGTCTTAAAACACTCCTCCTCAGTTAGGAGGAGTAGAGAGTCCAGACTTAGGCCTTTTAATTTTAATTCATCTTCATAGATTTTTGACCAGTTAGTATAATAATTATCAGATAAAAGAAACCAAATTAGACTAGATCTATTTGGTCTATAATGGATTTTAAGCCAAAATTTGTACGCCATCAACCAAGCTGTGGTCTCGAGTGTATCCAGGCCAAGCTCAGCATATAATGTTAGGTGATGAACACATGGTGGGATAGATAACAATTTCCTGCAGAGTTGTGTTTGTAAACTTTCAACCTCCTTGTTAAAAGCTGTTACCCAAACAGATATACTATATAGTATTTGTGGTCTTATTTTGGTTTTATAAATTTTCATAGCTGCAAGGAAATCTTGATTTCTCTTCTTATAATAAAAGGATTGTAAAGTTGCCAGAGATCTTTTTCCAGATTGAACAACCCTTTCTCTCTGCTTTACCCAAAGACCATTATAATGGAAAAGAACTCCCAAATATGTATACATTTTTACCTGCTCTATACTTTGATTATTCACCTTCCATTTCTTTGGAGTGAATCTTTTTGAAAATACCAAAACCTTTGATTTAGTAACATTTATCTGTAGGTGGAACTCAACACAATACTCACTAAATCTATTCAGGGCTCTCGATAAGCCCACTTGAGTCAACGAAAGTAATACAGTGTCATCGGCATATTGCAACACAGAAAGTGGGCGATTTCCTAGCATAGGAGGATGGGTGTCGACCGTTGACATGAAAGTTGGAAGATCTGCCACAAATAAATTAAATAAATGTGGGGCTAGAACACAGCCTTGTCTTACACCTATTCCTGAATAGATTGGGTCAGTTAGATGTCCTCTTTCAGTAAATTTCACTCTACAGAAATTGTTAGTATGAATTTGGCTCAACAAGAACAAGAGTCTTGAATCTATGTTTAACCTATCCAATTTGCTCCAAAGTGTAGGTCGATGAATAAGATCAAAAGCCGCTTTTAAATCAATAAAAGCAGCATATAATTTCCCTTTTAGAAAAGACTAGTGAATTCACATGAATGCGTTCTGGGCCCCACATTTTTCATTCGAAATTAAGAGAAATTCTTCACGTATGTCCCATGTGCGAATGAGACAGCAAAGAAAGCAAATCAACTCATGTGAGATGTGGTGCTGGACAAGAGTGCTGAGGATATAATGGATGGCCCAAAAGACAAACAAATGGATCCAAGGTTTCATGCCTGAAACTTCCCTGGAAGCCAAAATGATGAAACTCAGGCTGTCGCACTTTGGTCACATCATGGTAGGGTTGCCATAATTGTCCACTTTTACCAGGGACAAAATGTGGAACAAATTCAAGACCAAACTGTAGGACAACTGCAGGACAAAACTCAGCCCAAAATGTAGGACATTGAAGAAAAATGGTGGACCTTAAATGTCCTACATTTTGAGCTGAGTTTTGTCCTGCAGTTGCCCTACAGTTTGGTCTTGAATTTGTCCTACATTTTGTCCCTGGTAAAAGTGGACAATTATGGCAGCCCTAATCATGAGAAGACATGAAAAAAGAAAACAAACAATAATGCTAGGAAAGGTAGAGGGCAGCAGAAAGAGAGGAAGACCACATGCCAGATAGATGAGACTCCATTTCAGCCTTCTTTCTCTAGGAGGAATCCCACAAACTGCTATTGACATGTAGTGGGATCTGCCAACAAGCCTGGAAGACATTCCCTGGAATGTTTTACCAAAGTCCCAAATCCCCAGAATTCCCCAATATTTATTATTATTATCCAGCCAAAATCCCTGGAAAGAAATTAATAACAACAACAACAATTTTATTTATATTTCCCGCCTCTCCCATGGATCGAGGTGGGATTACATCAATAAAAAACTATAATACACATACAAATAGATCAACAGAATACTACTATATGATACATAAATGCACTCAATAGAATATTAAAATTACTATTAATTCAATAAAAACTAAATTATCATCTAATCATTCAGTTCTAACCATTCAATAATCAGACAATCATAGCCAATTACCCAGAAATTGGCAACACTGCTTGTAGCACCTTTGAGACTAAAAGAAGGAAAGTTGGCAGCATGAGCTTTGGTAGACTGAAGTCTACTTCCTCAGATGCATATGACTGTGCATTCCCACCATTTCCAGCAACTACTTGGAGAAGTAAATAAGTAAATCTTATAATCAAATTATTATTATTATTGTTATTATTAAATACCCACCATTTCCAGCAGCAACTGCTATTTACTTGTAGGGAGACCTTGTAGTAACACCTTTGACACTGAATGAAAGAAAGAAAGTTGGCAGCAGGGTTTTGGTAGGCTTCAGCCTGCTTCCTCAGGTGCATAACTGGCGTGGAGCAGTTCACAACCACAACCACCACAACAGAAACAACAACAGCAGTCCTTTGGCCTGGCCTTTGCCTGGAGTGGGCTCCTGGCCAGAAAAGATGGCGGGTGCCTCCTAGGCCTTAACAGCAACCCACGTGACTTGAAGTGTGGAGGCCTGGGCTCCTGAGCGAAGGAAAGGAATCTCAGAGGGAAATAACCCAGTTTGGCACCGCTTGGTGCATCCACACTGGAGAAATAACCCGGTTTGGGATCGCTTTAACTTGTCTGGCTCTAAGGCTATGGAATTCTGGCAGTTGGAGTTTGTTGTGGGCTCCGCTCTGGGCCCCACAACAAACTCCAACTCCCAGAATTCCATAGCCTTAGAGCCAGACAAGTTAAAGCGATCCCAAACCGGGTTATTTCTCCAGTGTGTACGCAACCAGGGGAGAGAGGGCGCTCTTCTCCTTCCTCCTCCTCCCGAAGGGCCGTCCTCCTCTGGCTCCCTTCTTCCCTCCTCTTCTCCCCTTGTTCCTCCTCCTTTCGCCCGAGGAAGATGCCGGAGCAGCCGCTCAGCGTCTCGGAGTTCCTGGCGGCGGCTTCGGAGGACCTGGCCTCGGCCTTCGCCTCCCAGCTGCCCAAGTGCCGCGCGGCGGTCGGGGCCTTGGAGGAGGTCGGTCCCAAGAGGGCCCAAGGGGAGGAGGGGAAAGGCTTGGGTGGAGGCTGGCGTTGTTGGGTGCCTCCGAGTACATTGTGGAGACCCCGGCTTTATCCTGGGCTTTTGTTCTTTTTTGGTCAGGTTTCTTCAGAACGTGTTTTTGTTGTTGCCCTGGCCCTCCTCTGAGGCTGAGAGAGTGTGACTGTCATGGGTTTTCTCTTCAAGTTTCCTCATAGGGTTTGTTTGTTTTTTTGCCATGGCTGTCTTGTGAGGCTGAAGAGAGTGAGTATCATGTTTTGTTTTGTTTGGGGCAGGTTTCTTCAGAGGGGGTTTACATTCGCCATCTTCTGAGGCTGAGAGAGTGTGACTTGCCCAAAGTCACCCAATGGGTTTACATGGCTGAGAGAGAATTCAAACCCCAGTCTCCAGAGTCATAGTCCAGCATCTAAACCACTGGACCACATTGGCCCCTTTTTAAAAAAGCATTGATTTGGGGTGTCAGCCTGTTTCCTTGTTTGTTTGCCTGGTGGTGCACCTGACGGTGGTGTTCATACCTCCCTTTCATAGAATCATGGAATCATGGAATTGTAGAGACCGCAAGGGCCATCAGTCCAACCCCCTGCCATGCAGGAACTCTCAGTCAAAGCATCCCTGACAGATGGCCATTCAGCCTCTGTTTAAGGAAGGAGACTCTACCACCTCGTTCAGCCAGGTGTCACCCATCCTATATCTGTGCATTTTATTTT
Source organism: Sceloporus occidentalis (assembly GCA_023333645.1). Lineage (NCBI taxonomy): Eukaryota > Metazoa > Chordata > Lepidosauria > Squamata > Phrynosomatidae > Sceloporus > Sceloporus occidentalis. The sequence continues at coordinate 20,899,787 of JALMGF010000013.1, read as the reverse complement.
TCCACCCTAAGTGCAGTACCTTACATTTCTCCGTGTTGAATTTCATTTTGTTAGCTTTGGCTCAGTTTTCTAGTCCGTTCAGGTCATTTTGAATCTTGATCCTGTCCTCTGGGGTATTAGCTACATCTCCTAATTTGATGTCATCTGCAAATTTGATAAGTATGCCCCCAATTTTGTCCTCCAAGTCATTGATAAAGATGTTGAATAGCACTGGGCCCAGGACAGAGCCCTGTGGGACCCCACTGGTCACTTCTCTCCAGGATGAAAAAGAGTAATTGTTGAGCACCCTTTGGGTTCGGCTGGTCAACCAATTACAAATCCATGTAACAGTTGACTTGTCTAGCCCACATTTCACTAGCTTGTTTGCAAGAATGTCGCACACTCTCAACCTCAGAAGATGGCAAAGGCAAACCCTCTTTGAAGAAACCTGCCAAGAAAACCTTGTGATTCCTCCAAACAAGCCTCTGAGGAAGGAGGTTGAAATCTAGGAAAGCTTAGGCTACCAGCTTCTTTCTTTCAGCAAGTCTCAAAGGGGCTTGAAGACCCCTTTGCGTATAAGTCTAACATATTAATAATGACATTAAATGACAAACTGACTGGAGCTCAGCTGGCAACTGGTCTCACATGGAGAGAGACCATCTTTCCGGTGAATCCAATAACTTCAAAAATCCACCAGTGATAAATTTATTGGTCCAACCAAAATGCACAATAGACATGTTGCAACATGTATATAATGCATTTGGTTGGTCAGGGACATAGCCAGGATTTTAGGAAGGGGGGGTCCAGACTAAGTGCAACCATTATAATGGGGCTTGGGTGCGGCGGCGCAGCAGCATGCACCATTCATTTTTCTAACGGAAGGGGGGGTCCGGACCCCAAGAACCCCCCCCCTTGACTACGTCCCTGAGTTGGTCCAATAAAGTCATCACTGTTTGGTGGATTTTTGATGTTATTAGAGTTGCTGTATGGCCAACATGGCTATTTATCATCTTTAAGGTGGTACAATTCAAAGACATAGCCATGTTAGTCTGAAAAATCAGTATGTAAAAGGATCTTGAAGTAGGCTTCACTCTACTCAAATCCACCCAAAATCAACTGTTTCACTCTACTCAGAGCTCATGCGACCAGATTTTTTTTCTTTCAGTGAGTCTCAAAGGGGCTGCAAGATCCCTTTGCAGACTGATTTTCCAGACCAACAGGACTATATGGCTTTGAATTTTCCCACGATAGACATTCTCCTTGCTGTTGTTGACTACAACTGTGGAGACCAGGGTTCGAGTCTTTGCTCAGATAATGAAACCCACTGGATGACCTTGGGCAAGTCACACTCTCTCAGCCTCAGAGGAAGGCAAGGTCAACCTCCTCTGAACAAACCTTGTCAAAAAAAACAACAACCCATGATAGGTTTGCCTTAGGGTTGCCATAAGTTGCAAATGACTTGAAGACACACAACAACAAAATGTAGTTGTATAATAAAAAACCCAAGGATTTCTATATACCATGATTTCTTAGTGAAACACCTGGTGTTGAAATACGTATGTATACACACACTTACATATCTGTGTTATTCCTTAACTTAAGGGTATATTTTTAATCCTCATTTAGAAGGAATTGAGTTATATTTGGAGTAATTAATGCTGTGCTGAAATCTCCCTTAATTGTCATTTTAAAAAATCTTCTTCTTGTTGTTCTGTGCCTTCAAGCCCTTGAGCCAGCTCTGATTATTAGTTATTTCTTCTAACTGTTACTATATGTATATATGTGTGTGATTAACAGGAAAGACAATTGCCACATTAATTTGGTCAACTGAATATTATGCGGTTTGTTTTTGGGGGCAGGAGGTCTTTCCTGTTTCAGGCTGCAAAGCATATTAGGCCAGCCCTGTGCAACTCCTAATGCTCCCAGCCAGCCTGGTGCATGTCAGCTGGGGATGATGGGAGTTGTGCATTGGACCTGGAAGGCACTAGTGTGAGGAGGTCTGATTCAGAGGTCAAGAACTCTTCCTCTAGTTGGTGCCAGACAAGATCTACTTCCCTTGCGTGGTGAAGTTATGCGTATTTACAGGTATAGGGTTGCTTCGCTCAGTTACTGCCAATGCCTTTTCTTCTGTTTTATAACCCCTTGTTGAAATTCTGGACATAGGAGTTTTTCACACTGGGGCTGATTTCAGCATTAAAGAGATTAAAGCGCATTTAAAGCATCCTGCAAATGAAGTGGAAATGGTGAGTAATTGTGTGAATGATTATCACACGCAGTTGCGCAAATAAAGTGATATAGTGCACCCGTGTCATACACGGCTTTCAAGCATATGTTGAAAGCCACGCGTGGGTCAGCACATCCCATTGTGATTAATGGGGTGTGTGCCCGTGGTGTGCACCGCTGCATGCATGAGCCCCATTCAGTTAAATGGGGCTTGAGCATGTGCGGTATTTGCTTTACGCGGGGGAGTCCGGAACAGATCCAGACCCACAATCTGGGTCATCTGAAGAAAAAGTCCTCTGGCTGACAGGTGCCAACCTAGTCCTGGGTGACTGGAGTAGATGTCTGCTAGAGGATCTGAGTGTACAGGTAGATCATATGGGACGAGTCAATCCCATAGGTAACCTGGACCCAAGCCATGTAGGGCTTTAGAGTTGATAACCAACACTTTGTACCTTGCCTGAAAATGAATTGGCGGCCAGTGGAATGATTTTAACATTGGGGTGGTATGATCACTCCTAAATGTAGCAGCAACCAATCTGGCTACCATGCTTTGAACTAACTGAAGTTTCCTAACTTGGAAACAGAGGTAGCCCAAAGTACAGTGCATTGCAAATGTTGTGTTGCACTACACTGCATTGCAAAAGTTTTGTTGCCCTACCTTGCATTGCATTACCATCTTTAGGTTTGCCAGCTCTAGGAAGTGACACAAAAGGCCTTCAGACAGTTTCTAGAAACAGTCAAACAGCACATCTGCTTGGCAAGTTCTGATCAACCTTATTTTATTCTTATGTGGATCTCGTTCTTTCCTCCAAGGAGCTGAAGATAGCTAACCTGGTCCTCATCCTCCATTTTAATTGCATGTACTGTACATAATTTCAAAACACCAAGAATACCCTCTCATGTGTTCTTACCAGGAGGACCTGCAAAAGCGCTGGAACAAGAATAAAGCCTTCCTAGGAAAAGATTTGGGTAGGCTCATGTAGGGATATGGAGGGGTATAACCTATTCCAAAGAAGTCCTGTAGATTAAATAGGAGATGAAGAGGAGTACTGTAGTATAATTATATGTCAATGATATGTACATCTATAAAGAGATCCATGAGTTAAAGCATAGTAAACAGATTGAGAGCGTTTGGATAAAAATTAAAGGGAGAGAAACAACAGTAATGTCATTGTGGGGCTCTGCTATAGACACCAAGAGAGACTGAAGGATGGTTTGTTCCTAAAATAAGTGATCAAACATTCAAAAAGGAGAGTAACAGAGATTTCAGCCACCCTGACATTTGTTGGAAGACAAACTCAGGCAAGAATAGAAGCATCAATAAATTCCTCACAAGTCTTTCAGATCATTTCAGTGTCCAGAGGCTGGAGAAGTCAACAAGGAGATAGTTTATTTAGATTTTATCCTAAACAACAGGGATGAGCCAGGGACGTAACCAGGCTAAAATCCTGGGGGGGGTGGAGTCCAGACTAAGTGCCACCATTATAATGGGGTTTGGGCGCGGCAGCACAGCAGCACGCACCATTCATTTTTCTAATGGAAGGGGGGGGGTCCGGACCCCAACAACCCCCCCTTGGCTACGTCCCTGGATGAGCAATTCAGTGGGTGGAAGTACTGTACTGCAATCCTTGGGTGGGTATGACTACATTATCCCGGAATTTGCCATACAGAGGAAAGGAAACGCTGAACGTAGATAGGCATGCACTTTGTTTTTTTTAACACTCGTGAAATACTGGATAAGGGCCCATGATCAGAAATGGTTCAAAGGGAAGGGACGGTTGCAAGATGCATAGGAGTTTCTTAAGGTCAGACTGAAGAAACAATCATAAACAGTGGGATATTTCTAAAGAAATGAGAGTGGATATATACATAACTAGTGGTTTGAGTGCTGGAGTACTTACTCCTCTGGATATGAGGGTTTGATTCCCAGCTCAGCCATTAAACACATTGGATGACCTTCAAGCAAGTCACATGCTCTCAGCCTTGGGAAGGCATTGGCAAACCTTCTCTTAACAAATCTTGCCAAGAAAACCCTGCAATAGGGGTTCGCCTTAGGGTCACCAGAAATTGGAAATGACTTGAAGGCACACAACAACAATGATTAAAAGTAACATACAAGAAATGGAAACCACCAAAGGGGAATACAAATGACTTGCCAATACAGTCCGCTCTACTTATCCACGGATTTCTTATCCATGGATTCAAGTGTCCATGGCTTGAAAATACTTTAAAAATATACAAATACCTATAGGCAAACCTTGATTTTGTTCTTTTATATAAGGGACACCATTTTATTATGCCATTATATTTAATGGGACTTGAGCATCAACGGATTTTGACATCCACAGGAGATCCTGGAACCAAACCCCAGCAGATTCCAAGGGTCCACTGTATTTGCAAGGAGAAAGGCAGAAAAACTAAACCTCTGAATGAATGCAGGCTTGCTAGAAATTAAAATTGAAATTATGAAAGGGGGCTTAGGGTGTATTTGGAGCAAGTGGAAAAACAAGGAAACAGTAGGGCCACTACTTGGTGAAATGCTAAAAGGAGACAGAGAAGGCTTAACACTTTCCTTTCCTCAGTTTTTTCCTACAAGGGAGAACTGCTTGACCTGGTGACAACAGAACAAATGATGCAGTAAAGGGACTGAAAAGGAAATAGAGCATACCTAGCTGCTCTAAATGAATTCAGATCTCTAGGGCCTGAGCCAAGTTTTTAAGGGAACTTGCAGATACAATCTCAGATGCATATCTGGTAATCTTTGAGAATTCTTGGAGAACAGGAAAAGTCCTTGCCGACTGGTTCTAGAAGACATCATTAAATAGTGGGTGACAACAAGCCACTAGGAAAATTACGTGTTTTCACACTTTCATGGGCCAAAGCAAACTATGTAGCAGTTATTTTAAATAGAGACATAGTTGTAACTGGCCTCTCTTCAGCAGTTGTACATCATGTATCATTTTTCTGGGTTGTATATTTTACTTCACCTTCTGCTTCTAATAACATCATTTTTCATGTGTGTGTGTGTGTGTGTGTGTGTGTGTGTGTAAAAATAAACAATCAGTGAGTGCTTAGAAAGCAGCCTGTGGTTTCTCAAAAACAACTCCTGCCAGTCTTATCTTATCTCTTTCTTGGACAGAATTACAAACTTGGTAGATTTGGGGAATGCTATGGCTGGAGTATATCTTGATTCCAGTAGGGCTTTTGACAAGGTCTCCAATGATATTCTTTCAGACAAGCTGTTAAATGTGGGCTAGGGAATGCTCTTGTTTAGGTGGATTTTTAACTGGTTGCCAGACAGAGCCCAATGGTTCCTATTCCTCCTGGGAAGAAATATCTAGTGAAATTCTGCCCTGGACCTGATGTTGTTTAACATCTTTATGAATGACTTTGATGACAGGATGCAGGGCATGCATATCAGATTTGCAGATGACTACAAACTGGGAAGAATAACTAATATCCCAGAGGACGGGAATCAAATTAAAAATGACCATGACAGATTGGAGAGCTAAGCCAAAACTAGCAAAATGAATTTCAATGGGGCTGAGTATAAGGCACTAAATTTGGCAGAACAAATAAAATGCACAGATATAAGCTTCATCTACATTGCAGAAATAATTCAGTTTACTTTAACTTCCCTGGCTCAGTGCTTTAGAATTCTGGGAACTAGTTTTGTGAGGCCTTTAGCCTTCTCTGTCAGCAAGCTCTGGTGCCACAACAAACTACAGTATCAAGAATTCCATAGCATTGAGGCATGGCAGTTAAAGTGGTGTCAACTAGGATTATTTCTGCAGTGCAGATGCAGCCATAGGATAGTTTGAGATCAGTCCATGTGAAAAGGATCTGGAGGTCTTCATTGTTATCGTTGTGTGCCTTCAAGGCGGTGATTCACTGTTGGATTTTAAGCTGTTATTGGTAACCATTAATGCTTTGGGACTGGCTGTTATTAGTGATAGTGGTGTAATGGAAACATGGTTTGCAGGGTCAAAGCACTAGAACCTTTTGATCAGTAGGGATGATGACCCCACTGTCTCCCTTGTTCCCTCTGAATTTAGCTAGAATCCTTCCTCTATGCAGGAAGGAGAAATAGATTTTCTCTGCAAGAATATAGCAATGTGAATCATCCCAGTTGGAATTCAAACAGCGAAATCATTGTGGGACCTTTGAGACTGAAAGAAAGAAGTTGAAAGAAACAGGTTGGCAGCAAGCGCTTTCGTAGATTTAAGTCTACTTCCTCAGATGCATTTGGATTATGTACTATTGGGGAAACTGAAATGCTGATATGGATCAACACATTTTTGGACTAATCTTGGGAGCATGCCTCTGATAACTATCATGGGAAGCACTTCAGAACCCACAATTTGGGTATGTGCGTTTCCATTATTAACACATGTTCAGGAACACACTTTGTTACTTTTGGAGTTGGGAAAAAATGCATGTTAGGCTTTATCACAGAATCCCACCACTGAAATGTTGCCTGGAGGGTTTTGGAAGATACAGTGGACCCTTGTTATACGCTGGGGTTTGGTTCCAAGATCCCCCATGTATAACAAAATCCGTGTATGCTCAAGTCCCATTAAATATAATGACACAGCAAGATGGTGTCCCTTATAAATAATGGAAAATCCAAGTTTGATATTTGAAATTTATACTTTTTTTGGAACATTTTCAAACCGTGTATGTTTGAATCCGTGTATAAAAAAATCTGTGTATAAGAAGGGCCAACTGTACAGTCAAAAAGTAACTTCACCAATTATTTCCCATTTTGAAGAACTGATACCATGTTTGGAGATTGGGGGCTGAGCTGGACACAGGGTGACATGTAGAGAGACTACTCTCACAATCTATGTAGCCTAGAAAAGAGCTGGAGCATTAACAGAATCCTGGCCTCTTTGGGATGGCACCTGCACAAGCTTTTTATCCAAGGAGATCTGCCAGTCTCCATCTTGCACTCTGAGGAATTTCCCTTCCTTCCTTCCTTCCTTCCTTCCTTCCTTCCTTTTTAAACTATGCTGGTCCTAACTTTAGATTCCATTGCTCTCTTTCTTGACCCATCTCTCTTTGCCATTTGGCTGTGTTCATGCTGTACCAACCAGTTACCACTTCATTCAGCCCCTGAAAGACCCATTGATTTTACTCACATCCAGCATGTGGAGCAAAGAGTGAGTTTCCAAGGCTTCTCTTTGGATAGCTGGCAAAGATTCAATCTGGTTTATGGGGCTGCTTTGGAAGCACAACATGTAGATGATATTCTTACGTGGAGGGTCTGTCTAGCATAGTCACAGATGGGGACTCTGTGAGGTCACTCCCAGCTGCAAATGCAGAGATGTCCCCTCCTGCTTCTCTCTAGGAATGCTCTTTGTATGAAAAATATATTGAATTTCTTCTTTTATTTGAAATCTTGGCATCCATGGCTGTGCTTTCCTAGAGGAGAGGGTGCATGCCTGAACTGCAGCTGGATAAGTCTACTGGGGCTTGTACAGCTGATTGGCATGATTTCTGCTGGCTGGGCCAAGGGAGTCTGGAGTGAAATAACTCATTTTTGGAAGTTTGTGGAATATGGTCTGCAAATACCATTTCATGTACTGACAGGTTTCCTTTTGAACTAGTGGCGATCGTGTAAGTTTTTCCCTCTCCCTCAGTCACCTTTAAACCTAGCTTTCTTAGACTTTAACAGTTAAAAAGAAAGATTTAAGCTGTGTAGAAGAGAGGTTTACTGTCAAAGGAGTGAATACATAGAATTATAGGGTTGAAGGGGCCCCATAAGCCATTGATCCCCTGCTCAGTGCAGAATCCCCAGCACAGTATCCACAACCGGTAGCTGTTTATCCTCTTTCTGAGGATGTCCAGAGAAGGCAGCCCCACCACCTTTCTAGGTAGTTAATTCCATTGCTAAATCACCTTTACTGTCAAGAAGCTTCTTCTAACTTTCAATTGAAATCTCCTCTCTTCTAACTTAAAACCATTAGACCTGGGCCTACCTTTTTGGGCAACAGAGAACAAACTGGCCATTTCTTCTCTGTGATACCTTTTTAGATAGTTATAGAGTTCATTCATGTCACTTCTTAGCCTTTTCTTCACCAAGCTGAACATGCCCAGCTCCCGCAACCTTTCCTCGCGTTTTGTTCTCCTTATCTTGTATCATCCTTGTTGCTCTTTTCTGAACCTGCTCCAACTTGTCTATATCTTTCTTAAAATAAGACCTGAATGTGGTACAGTACTCCAAATGTGGCCTGACCAGTGCAGAAGATAGTGGAATTATTACTTCTCTTTACTTGGAATCTATGGTTAATTCAGGCTAAAAGATTATTTGCCTTCCTTGATGCAACATCACATGTTGGGTCATTTTCAGTTTATGATCAACAGTAGGGAACACCATAAAAGGTTTTATCTCAGATGCACACCAAACCCTTGTTAATCTGAACATGTGGGCAGGTTAATATGGCTGTAAGCCAAAGATATATCGGAAGCTGCCTTATAGTTAGTAGGTGCATGGTTTCACTTAACCCAGTCTCATAAACTCTTAAAGTCCAATAACATCCAAACAATGATACCTTTATGGGGACAACCAAAATGCACAATTACATGTTGCAAGCTTTTTTAGTCACAGTGGCTTCTTCATCAGGCAAGCAGGAGAAAGAAATTAAAGATGTTAGTTATAGGCCTGCATTTTCTGTTTCTGGTCTTAGTTCAGATGTTAGGGAGGGCTATTTGCAGGCTGGCACCTCATCCTTTGCCCTTGTGATCACTTTTAGATTTTCAAATTGAAGGAAATTTAATGCCCATTTGCAATTCAAAGAAGATGTTTCCTTGGAATCTAGCATGTCTCCTTCCTTTGTGAAGCCACAGACTCCTATGTAAGTAGAGAACACTGAAAGTCTTCATGTTTTGCAGTGCCTCTCATGCAGAATTCCCTTCTAGCCATATCTGGAGAAATCTGATGTTTCCTGGTGGTTTCCTAACTAAATACTACCAGTTTCAAAGTCAGGTGAGATCAGGTATGTTCATGGTAGCATAGTTCATCTTGATCTGGAAGTTGTAAATCAGCGTAGAAATCCAACCACATCTGGATGATCTCAGTTAATTCCTGCATGGTATCAGCCATTGTTCTAATAAGCTGGATTCAAGCTAAGAGTTTGGCAACATCATTTTTGGGGGGACCCAGAATCCTTCAGCCAGCATGGTCACTGTTTGAAAATTTGTTTGATACCATAATTCTTAAGCTTTTTGAGAATTTGCAAGTTGCTGAAGATTTCTGAAAGCAGGAGAGGAATGGAAGGAAAAATTATTCCTTCCTTTTGAGTTCCCATTGCAACATTTGAGGATCTGCTGTACTACCGAATGCACTAATCAATAAACAGCCTGCACTGTGTTTGTATTAAGTATTCCTTGGACAGAAAGAAAACGCGGGGCTTGCATCATATCTTCAACAGCTCTTTTGACAAGCGCAGGCCTGCCAAGGTGTCTGCTGAGGCCTGACTCCTGGCTCAGATGAACTCTTGGCATGCAAGGCTCATGTCATTTGCAGGGAGAATGTGGAGGCTAGCTGAAGCAGTTTGGGTTGCATTCTGGCACCTGGTCTTTGCATGCAGAAAGTCCCTGGTTCAATATATATATGGTATTTCCACCTTTCTTTTTTTAAAGGATGTGGCAGCAAGTAATGGGAATTGTTCACTATTTGGAAAAAGGGCCTGGCTAGAAAAACAGATTCTGATCTGATCTGACCTAAGGCATCTTCTTAAGTGATAGGACCTAGTTTTAACAGCAAAAGGACACTGGAAAATTTATTGTTGTGCAATTCCCAGAACCCACTGGCCACACTGCCTGGATGATTCTGTGATTTATAGTGCAAAAAGGTAAATACCCCTAGCTTGAGAATATGCATGTGGCATGCATTTGGCTCTGTTGATGTTTTGGACTTTGGTTTCCATAATCCTTTACCATTGGCTGTGATGGCTGTGATTTCTGGGAGTTGAAATCCAAATAACCTGAAGAGTCAAATGTCCCTTACCACAGCTGCAACCAGTGCTAAGGTTTCCTTGGGGGTCGTTTGGCTCTGTTTGGTCCTCCAAATATTTACCAGCAGTGCTGTGGCTGAAACTATATATCTAACTCTTTGCTGATCCATTGGTTTCTTCTACTCTCTCAACCTTAGGGGAAGTAAATTGCAAACCGCCTCTGAGATCTTGTGAAGAAAACACCCTGATATATTCTCCTTAGGGTTGCCATAAGGTGGAAAGGATTTGAAGGCACACAACAACTACATAATCAGCAACAACAACAGCTCTCCAATCTGTTATGGTTGTTTGAAATTTTAATCATTTTCTTTGGGGTATTAATTATAACCCCATTGGTGTCATCTATAAATTTGACAAGGATGTTCCATCATCCAAGCCATTTATGAATAGGTTGAACAACACCAGCCCTGAGGCACCCCACCAGTCATTTCTCTCCAGGGTGATGAAGAGTTCTGGAGAACTTAAAGTTTCCCTCTTTAATCACATGTTAGTGGTCCTAAGAAAGGCATTACTGGACTCTCATTTTTGACCACCAGCAGCTCTCAAATGACACAGGGCAGGGCTTTCCCATCATTTACCACCTCAGATCCTACAGTTGTCTGGGATTAATGGTATGTAAAATGTGTACTCCACCATGAAGCTACATCAAAGAAAGAGCTATGCCAGGAGCCACTCCTCATTTTCTGCCCTTTGCAATTTAGGCACATTTTCCTCTCTCCCCTATCCTGGGATATATGTCAATTCCAGCTCTGGGTACCTTGTACATCTGCCAAATGCAAGAACTTCAAAGGGCCTCTGTGTGGCCTGGCAATCCCTCTTCCCCACCCCCAAACCACTGTGGTTTTTTTCCTCTTTGCAGAATTTGGATGGAGACCAAGCCATTCTCCAGCGGATCAGGAAATATGTGAAAGCGATTCATGTTTCTGGACTCAGTAAGTGAATGACTCTGTATGTTGGCTAATAGCAGTGAAGGAGGTGGGGCAGAAGGACCCATGAGAAGTGGGCATTTGCTGGCTAGTGCCAGTGGAGGGAAAGCAATTCAGTAGACTAGGATTAGGAAGCAGGCCCAGAGATGGGGGGAAACCCCATTTTAAAGTGGGACTAATAGTTGGACTATTTTGGACTAATCCAAAAGTAACTTTTCCAAGCTTTGGACACACACTTTTACAATGTCCAACTATTGGTCCATGGCCAGGGTTTCTCGAGGTGGAGCCCAACAACGTGGGGACTTAAGATAGATAACAAGCTTCTAGTGAATGAGACGATGATGGCCCAGAAAAAAACTCTATTCTTTTTTGGAAATACAGCTCTCAGATCCCACAGCCAGCATGACGATTGCTATGCCCATTGAGGAATTCTGGGAGTTGTAATTCAAAAAGTGATATTTCCAGGTCCTAGAAACAGCTTTAGAGCAAGTCTATTCATTGGTCCCTCTAAAGGTAAAAGGTAAAGGTATTCCCTGATGACAAGGTTGTCAAGTTGTGTCTAACCATAGGGGGCGGTGGTCAACTCCATTACTAAGCCAAAGGGCCAGCGTTGTCAGAGATTAATCTGTGATCATGTGGCCAGAATGATCGCACAGAACACTGTTTACCTTCCCACTGAAGTGGTACCTGTTTATCTACTTGCATTTATATGTTTTCAGACTACTAGGTTGGCAGAAACTGGGATTAGTGATGAGAGCTCACCCCATCATGCAGCACTCGGGACTTGAACTGCCAACCTGCTGATCTTGCAATCAGCAGAGTTGGCATCTTAACCACCTGAGCCATAACCATTTGAGCCACCACATCCCTTTGTCTGGGTAGGGTTTAAACAGGATTTCCCCACAGATGTACCTGGAGATGACAGAGACTGAATCTAAGATGCTTTGCATACAAAGAATGTGCTCTTTCACTGAACTGTGGTCCTTCACCTTGCCTTAGGCCAGCCCTTACTGTCAAGTTCCTCCTAATGTTGAGGTGGAATCTCTTTTCCTGTAGCTTGCATTCATTGTTCCGGGTCCTGTTCTCTGGAGCAGCAGAAAACAAGCTTGTTCCCTCCTCAATATGACACCCCTTCAAGTATTTAAACAGGGCTATCATATCACGTCTTAACTTTCTCCTCTCCAGGCTAAACATCCCCAGCTCCCTAAGTCGTTCCTCATAGGGCATGGTTTCTGGACCCTTCACAATTTTAGTCGCCCTACTTGCCCTGCAAGGCTCCACCGCTGCTAGGATGAACACCTGCAATGCTTGGGTGAACACTCGTAATGCTCCTTTGCTGCTTGGCTTTCTCTTGAGGAAAGGGCCAGGCAGAGGAGGAGGAGAATGGAATTAATATTATTAATTAATTAATTAATATTTAATTAAAACCTATCTGCGGCCCAAAGAAGTTAATCTATTTTAATTTTAGCCCTTTCCTACTGGCAAGTTGTGTAGATGGGCCATAGGCCCATGGTAAAAACAAAAACAAAACCTGTTTATTCTTTTTTTTTAGTCTGTTGCTGCAAATTACAGTGTTCTACAAATGTATCCAATGTTGAGTCTCCAGACATTGGTCTATAAGTCCCAGAAACCTTGTTCCTGACCAGGCCTTCTAGAAGTTGTAGTTCAACATCTGGGAATGAGTTTCTTGGATATATAAACTTTGCCCAGGTTTGCTATCCAGTACTACAAAACAATCTATGTATTTGTTTGAGATGGTCAGCTAAAGCTAATTCCACTAACTGCCTACTTTAGTTTTTTTCTGGGTTACAGTCTCTAAGCAATTTCACTTATAGGTCAGAGACCTCCTGTCATCAGGGACGTAGCCAGGATTTTGAGAAGGGGGGGGGTCCAGACTAAGTGCCACCATCTTGAAGGGCTGAAAGCCCACCCCCCGCCCCCCAGACACAGAAAGAGGGTCGAGCCTTTACCTCAGGAAGGGGAAAGAGGGGAAGAAGGGGAGGGGGCTGCTCCACTTCCGTGCCATTGCCAAAGGCTCCTCAGGTTCATTCAGGGAAAAGGAGAGACAAGAGAGCTGTCTTTTGCAGGAAGGAACAATAAAACAACCCGGGGCAGGGAAGTTTGTCCTTGGAGTGAAGGGAAGGGGAGGAAAAAGAGAAAAGAGGACTTGCTCCCTGGCATCCTCCTCTCAGGGCTCCCGCTGCCCTGGCGCCTTCCCCAAACCCCAAATGCGCGGGGAGCTCTGGCTGAAGCAGGAGCAGCAACCAGGGCATGGTCCTTTTGGGGGGGGGGGGTCCCGCCTCGTCATCTGCTCTCTGGAGGGCAACCTGCATGTGGAGGGGGGCAGGGAAGGGAGAGGGAGAGAGAGTACGCCAAATAGAGCGAAAGAGGGAGAGAGAGAAATCGCAGCCACACTTAGACTTCAGTCTACTTCCTCAGATGCATTTAGATGCAATAATAATAATAATAATAATAATAATAATATGTAGAGAGATCTTGCAGCACCTTTGGGACTCACTGAAAGAAAGAAATTGATGGCATGAGCTTTTGAAGACAGTCTACTTCTTCAGATGCCTTTAGATGCAACAACAACAACAACAACAACAACATGTAGAGAGATCTTGTAGCCCCTTTGAGACTAACTGAAAGAAACACATTGGCAGCATGAGTTTTCCTAGATGTCAGGTTTCCTAGCGTTTTCCTCAGATGCATTTAGATCAAATAATAATAATAATAATTAATAATAATAATAATAATAATAATAATAATAAATAGAGAGATCTTGCTGCACTTTTGAGACTCACCGAAAGAAAGAAATTGGAGCATGAGCTTTCCTAGACTTCAGTCTGCTTCCTCAAGTGCATTTGTGGCTTGCAAAAGATCACCCAGTGGCTTTGTATGGCCCAGTTGGGAATCAAACCCTGGACTCCAGAGTCATAGTACTCCAGTGATCAAACCACTATGGAGTAGGAGGATTAAATAGGGCAGCTATGGGCCATTTGTGGCCCTGGGTCATTGTTTTGTGGTCCTCCCATCCATCCTCCCCAATTCCAAAATTATTATTATTATTATTTTGTTATAAAAAGAGGAGAAGGATTTCCTGGAAGCCTCTGTGGTTGCTAGCACACCATACACTGTTTAACATTTATACATAGATACAGATACAGACATAGATATCTGTTTTTCCAGTCTGGAAGTGGACTTCCTCCCAGTCACGGGTTGCTTTTCCCATCCAGGTTTTGGATGTAGCCCACATATTTATTTATTTATTTATTTATTTATTTTTATCCTGCCTTTCTGCCAAAGTGGGACCCAAGGCGGCTAACAACACATAGAAAATACATTAAAACAACAATGAAAATCGTAAAAAATTACATTTTAAAATTACAAATATAAAATACAAATATAAAGTTCCAGAGGTTAAAATCAGCCAAACCCATGCATCAAGAGGGTGGTGAAATGAGGAGGGGGTCTTTGGCTAAGAGAGAGGTGAGAAGGAGTGAAAGACACTCTGTGCATGCTCAGGCACCCACTGCTTCTATGACTGAGCATTGAAACAATAATTCTGAGGTTCAGAGGCTTGGCAGCCTTCCCTTCAACATAAGCAAGGTCCCTTCCAGAAAGAAAATGGAGAGGGGTGGGGAGTGGGTTTAACTCATGGATAGAGGTCCCACTGGGCGACCATGGGCAGGTCACACTCTCTCAGCCCCAGAGAAACACCCTCTGGAAAAATTTGCCAGGAAAACCCCATGATAGGTTTGCCTTAGGGTTGCCATGAGTCAGAACCAACTTGCAAGTAGCATCAGCAAAAGAGCTCCAAGGCTGCATGCACACTGCAGAAATAGTGCAGTTTGATAACACTTTAACTGCCCTGGCTCTATGCTATGGGATCCTGGGATTTGTAGTTTTGGGAGCTATTTAGCCATCTCTGCCAGCCACAAGAAACTGAAGTGCAATTCCCAGATCTCCTCATCATTTCATCATTTATTTCATTTCTGTGCCACCTTTTCCCCCAGAAAAGGACCCAAGGCAGTTTGGTTTTTATGGTTGACACCACTTTAACTTCCATTATAGCTCTGTGCTATGGAATCTTGGGATTTGTAGTTTTGAGGGCTGTTTAGCCATCTC
Organism: Sceloporus occidentalis; assembly: GCA_023333645.1. Classification (NCBI taxonomy): domain Eukaryota; kingdom Metazoa; phylum Chordata; class Lepidosauria; order Squamata; family Phrynosomatidae; genus Sceloporus; species Sceloporus occidentalis. Next base: position 20,884,513 of record JALMGF010000013.1, on the reverse strand, counting down.
TGTCAGGTGCCACAACAAACTTCAAATCCCAGCATTCCACAGCATGGAGCCAAGGGCAGTTAGTGGCATCAAACTGGATTATTTCTTTAGTGCAGATGCAAACGGAGTCCTTCCTCTCAAGCTGTTCGCATCAGATAAATTCAGGTTGATAAAGCAAAGTGCAGCTGCTCAAGCAATAAGCGGCAGCCACTCTGTTCATGCTCAGAGACACTCTGTTCACATTCTGAGACACTCAGAGGAGGGCAAAAAAGGAGCTACTTGAGGATGAGCTTATGAAACATGAATGGGTTTAATGGGTGGACTCAAGTAGCTTCAATATATACCATTATACATATATAAACATACCAAACTCTGAAAAACTCAAAATACATCTAGTCCTCAGCATTTTGGATAAGGGAGATTCAACCTGTAGTTGATTATTGTTATTAGAAGTCACCTTTTCTTTCTTTGATATTTCCTTTTAGAGCCTTCCTTCTCCCTTCCTTCTTTTTTTCTTCCTTCCTTCATTCTTTCCTTTCTCTTCCTTCCTTCCTTTAGTTCTCCCTCCCTCCCCTCATTTTTCCTTCCTTTTTTCTGTGTGTCTTCCTTCCCTCTTCTTCTTCCTCTTCCTCCTCCTCCTCCTCCTCTCCCGAAAGGAGACATTTTTTTGGCAAAAGCACAGAGGAGGAGGGAGAGGGAAAGAGGGGCAAAGATGTTGCTGGGAGGGAGACCAGCCCTCTCCCCTCCCTCTCTCTCTCTCCTGAGTCTGCTCCGATAAAAGGAGGAAGCAGGAGGAAGGAGCTTGAACAGGCACTGCCCCCACCTCAAGGCTACTTCTCTGCTCCCTCCCGCTCTGAGCCTCCCTGCTCCCTGAGACTTCCCCCCCCCCTTTCCCTCTCCATCCAAGTCCGTGCTTTTGATGGAGGGGAGGAGGAGGGGGAGGAAGGAGCTTGAACATCCCCACTCTTGATGGGGGGGGGGTCCAGACACCCCCCAAAAAAACCCTTGACTACATCCTTGCTGTCATCAAACTTCCCCATGCACCAGAATGACCTTTTGCTTTCCCCATAGCAGCTGTACTGTTTCTAAACATTGCCTTACAGCCATTTCCTTCTCAGATGTCAAAAATATGTGGATATGTGTGGTCACATTGGAGGTTGCTTGTATCAAGCAGCAAATTGGTGCAGCATTTAGTTGCTTTGTCTAAAGATCTTGAGTCTTTCAAGATCTACTTGAAAAAAAATGAATACATTATACAGCCAGAATATTTACTACGAATCTTTTTAAAATTAAGGCATAAGAGATCTGTAACTGTGTTCTTATTTATGAATAAATGGACTGTCTCATTGGATCATGTAGCCCTCAAGTCTCTGTAAGAATCCCAAAGACAAATAGCAACTCGATAAAGGGTAAGCCACTTCCCAGGGTGGGAGAAGGGCTTCCTTTGCTTTCCATTGAAAACACAAGGAACCACAGCATTCTGTAACTAGAAATAGTGATGGGAACGTGAGAGCATGAAGAAAGGTCAAGTGGACTAAAGGTTGTGTGCAGGTCATGTGTCATACAGCCATGCCCTAGATCAGTGGTTCTTAACATTTGATCCTTAACCTGACCCTGAAGGAGGTTGCAGTGTCCTCAGAGGGAAGCCACGAAGACTTGAAGGTTGTTCAGACCACCTTCTTCCTGCAGTGGAGTGGCCACATGACAAAAGGAATGGCAAAGGCTGGCTGGCGGCACCTGGCACTACCTGCCACATGGCTGCTTCACTGAGCAGAGGAAGCAAACTGGGCAGCTGAACAACAGCAGAGATGACAACCAACCAGCCAGCCTTTGCCTCTCTTTCTCTTTCTCTCTCTCCCTTCTTCCCCTCTTTCCCAGGGGAAAGAGAGGACACCTAAGACAAGGATCCGAGGTGATACAACAGGGAGACCATCAACCTTTTCTTCCAAGCTCCTTCTTCAAATAGTAATAACTCCATGAAAAAGTCTTTGCATCTCCAGCCTTAGGGTGAGGCAGCTACACCTCCCTGACAACTCCTTCTCCTCCTCCAGTGCCACCACCACCTCAACTGTTCCTACACTCCCGAACTCAGGATCCTAATCTTGTAACTTCCTCCTCCACACTGAAAGGGGGGAGAGAAGATACAGAGCTTGCTTCACCACCACACCACCCTCATTCATGGGGTCAAATTCACCAGCCTTTTGTAGAGTGCATGCCTTCTGAAGTGACATGTTGGTTTTTGAGGAGCCATGAGGGATGTCATAGTTGTCTCACTCCAAGGCTGGAGATACAAAGGGTTTTTGTTGGTGGTGTCACTTTTTGAAGAGAGAGTTTGGAGGAAAGTCACCTCACCTCCTCCCTGCAGTGAAGCAGCCACATGACAGGAGCACAGGCAAAGGCTGGCTGGCTGGCTGGCAGTACCTGCACATTGTTCCAACTACAAACTGGTGAGAAGATGCAGGAGAAAAATCTTCCCTCCACCTTTGGTACCTCTGAGGAAAGATTTTGGTTTAATTGTTAATGGTTCAGTGTTCAGGCATTATTATTATTATTATTAGGCTTTTACAATCTTGGGCAACAGAAAAGATAAAGAAAAGGATAAGAACCAGTATCATCCAGAAAACTGACCAGAGTTCCATCAGTATCTTTGCCTGTGTTAGATCCATTCTAGACTAGGGCATAGCGGACGGGCAGGTCTTATCATATATGGCTAAAGGGAGACGAGAAAAATTAATGAATGGTAAAGCAATGATTGACTACTAATCATATCAGCTGTTGGTTAACAGGTGGGGTGGCCATGCCAATAGTTTGGCCAGGTTATATCCAGATTCTAGGCATGACCCTCAATGCCCATTTGGGCCACCATTTGGCCTAGATTCCAAGCTTTTATTTGTAATAAATAAGTTTCTAGCCCTTGTAAATGTACAGGCACTCTTCTGTGAAAGAGTGGTGGGTAAGAAGGAAGGGAGAAGAGCACATTACAAGGGAGATAGGTGAAACAAGGGAAGAAGAGGAGGGAAGGGGGAATGAACAGTGTGAGTGACAGCTTGAAAGAAGCAAGGAAGGGTGTGAAGTGGGTTGAGCGGGGCAGAGGAAAGGGGAATGAGCACTTTAAATGGCAGTGTGTAAAAAGCAAGGGAGATTGGCATTGCAAGGGTGCAAGGTGAGGGAGGGAGTAGGAGGGAAGAGAGTGCATGGTGCAAGGGATAGAGTGCAAGAGGCAAGGGAGGGTACACTGCAAGGGTGTGAGGTGATGTAAGGGCAGTACAGGGAAGTGAGATGTGCAAGTAGCTGCATGTAAGAAGCAATGGGAGTGCATTGCAAGAGTGTGATATGAGGCAGCAGAAAGACTAGAGAGTGATTGGTGCAAGCAATAAAGTACAAGAAGCAAAGAGACTTTCAGGAAGGCCTGCTGAGAAGCAGTGATGGGATATTTCATGATTATGCAGAGATTTGGCCTCTCATTTACTTGTCTAGCACTTTAAACACTACTCTAGTGCTGGTCTATGACTAATAAAGATTCTATTCTATTCTATTTCTACTCTATACTGGTTCTCTTGGACCAGTTATAACTGTAAAAATGGTATGAAGATCGAAACCAAGTGTATGAAAAAATGTCCCAATTCATGCACTGAATTTGAATAATTAGAATGAAAACAGAGTAATTTACCTAATTAGAATAATTATTATACTATATAAATTATGGTTTGAGAAAGTGGAATATGGCAACCTTACTCACAGAAGTAAGACCAGACTGTTGTCCTGATGCACCTGGTTGTCCATTGAGAGAAGCATGAACTTGCCCAAGAAAGGCCGTTGGATATGTATTCTATACTCATTTATTTCCACACAGACTAATGGGAATATATGACCCTCCTGACACTCTTTAATCCTGGTATTCCCTTTCTTAGCACATGTGGAGAATGAAGAACAATACAGTGAAACTCTGGAGAACTTTGGGAACAACCACCTTTCTCAGAACAACCATGAGCTTTCCACAGGCTTCCTGAATCTGGCTGTCTTCACCAGGGAAGTCACAGCACTTTTCAAAAACATGGTAAGGCAATAGCAAGGTCTTATAGATGGGTATTTCAAGGGCCTGTATTCTTCTTGCTTCAATGAAGAGTGGGACATGTGCCCTATTTTACCAACAGACACTGGTGAAAATTAGTTTTTTGAATTACAGTTCCCAGGATCTCACAGCCACATTCCACACTGTATTGGGGGAACTGTACTAGTACCATATATACTCATGTATAAGTCAACCCCATGTATAAGTCGAGGGCAGGTTTTGGGGACAAAATTTTGGATTTTGATATGACCCATGGATAAGTCGAGGGTACAACTTAGGGACATGTAACAAAGGATGTAAATGACAAAGCCCCCCTTGTGCACGCATACTCTCCTTGCAAAATACTATCAGGGCAGTTTTCCTCCTCCCTGGGAAAGAGAGAGACATACACACACACTCTCTTCTTGTAAAAAAAGCAATCCAGGCTCTTTCCCTCCTTTCCCAGGGAGCAGGGGAACAGCCCCAATTGCTTTTTGCGAGGTATGTGCATGTGTGTATGCCTTTCTCTTTACCAGGGAGCAGGGAAAGAAACCTGATTGATTGCTTTTTGCAAGGAGAGAGAATGTGTAGTGTGTGTATGAATAAATAATAACAACAATAATAATAATAATGTATGCCTTCCTCTCGTTACCAGGGAGCAGGGAAAGAACCCTGATTGATTGCTTTTTGCAAGGAGAGAGAATGTGTGTGAGTGTGAGTGTATGAATAAATAATAATAATAATAATAATAATAATAATATAATAATAATAATAATAATAATAATAATAATAATAATAATAATAATAATAATAATAATGTATGCCTTCCTCTCTTTACCAAGGAGCAGGGAAAGAACCCTGATTGATTGCTTTTTGCAAGGAGAGAGAATGTGTGTGAGTGTGAGTGTGTGTGTATGAATAAATAATAATAATAATAATAATAATAATAATAATAATAATAATAATACTGTATGCCTTCCTCTCTTTACCAGGGAGCAGGGAAAGAACCCTGATTGATTTCTTTTTGCAAGGAGAGTGTGTCTCTCTCTTTCTCCTTTTCCAGAGGGGGAGGGAAGCAATGGGGCTCTTTTCCTGCTCTCTGGGGAAAAGGGAGACATGCACACACACCCCTTGCAAAAAGCAATGGGGATTCTTTCCCTCTCTGGGAAAAAGGGAGACATGCACACACACACCTTGCAAAAAGCAGTGTGTCTCTTTTCCTGCTCCCTGGGGAAAAGGGGGACACACACACACGTTCCTTGCAAGAGCAATCAGGGCTCTTTCCTTGCTCCCTAGAAAAAGGAGACACAAACAACTTGCAAAAAGAAATGGGGACTCTTTCCCTCTCTGGGACAGAGGGAGACAACACACACACATGAGCACCTTGCAAAAGCAATCGGGGCTGTTTCCCTCTTCCCAGAGAAAGGAGGAACTCACTCTTCTTGGCTGAGCAGCAGCTGCGGAGGTAAGGCGAATGGTGTCTTGGGCGGAACTTTCTCAGCACTATTACCGTATTGACCCTTGTATAAGCCGGGTCAGAATTCTGGGCTCAAGTTTTTGGCATAAATTTTTCGACTTATAGTCGAATATATACGGTAGTTGTTTTTTTTGGGCTTTGCTAATGTAGGGCAGGCTAATAACAATGGCTACGATATGTACCATGGCATTCAAGAAAGATGGAATATTTTGTCTTTTGGAAATCTTTCCTTTTTACTGGATGCCAGATACTGTGCTTGAAAAATACATTTATCTATTTATTATATTATTTATGAGTTACATTTGTATTCTGTATTGAGCCAGGATGGAGTTTGCTGTTGTTGTGTGCCTTCAAGTCACTTCTGACTTACAGCAATCCTAAGGCAACTCCATCAAAGGTTTTTGTGAGGCTGAGAGTGTGTGACCTACCCAGTGCGATTCCATGACCCAAGCAGGAAATTGAACCCTGGTCTCCAGAGCCGTAGTACAACACTCAGACCACTACTTCACAATGGCTCTAGCCAGGATGGAGTGCATGCCCCCCTTCCTTCTACTTTTATTTCATGACAACCCTGTGAGTTTGGTCAAGCTGAGAGTAAGTTTCATTGGTCAATGGGGATTTGAACATGGATTCTGCAAGGCCCAATCCAGTACTATAACCACATTGGCTGAGAAAAGATAGCTTTCATATCATTAACTACCACTGTGTGCAAAAGTGAGGTTGTTCTGTATAAAACACAATTTGCACATTTACCTTTATTTTTGTTTTGAACTACAAATTTAATTGGATAATCTGATAATTGAATTTATAGTCCAAAACATCTGGGGATCATCAGCTTGCTCAGTAGTGTCACTAGGATTGGCTTCACTCAGTGTGGTAATTCATAGTGTTAGCCCCCCATTAACCTCTTCTGATATCATAGCGTATAGAATCTTAATAATGTTTTTTGTACTAATGTTATTCATAAATTGTAATTCTTGTGTATCACTGAATGTCATGGCAATAGTTGTGACATGAACGACTAGCAAAATTAAAATTATACCTTTAAATAACAATATCATACGCACAACCTAAATGTATTAATACTTGGTTAAAGGGAAAATTTGATAAGGTATTATGCTTTAAAGAAAATTTTAAAAGAATACACACAGAAAAAGTTGCTGGGGAGGAGGAGGTCACTTCGCACACAACAGAAGTAAAATTCTGTGAGCTTGCAGCTACAGAATAGATTTCAGTCTCTCTCTATTATCAAAGATGATGAGGAACAGCAGCAGGAACAGAGCAGGGGATTCAGAGAGTTCCACCAAAGGGAACAGCCGCTGCTAAGCCTCAGAGCAGGCATGTGATGGTCGTGGGGGACTCTTTGTTGAGAGGCACTAAGCCAGTGGTTTGTGGGTCTGACAAGATGTCTTGGGAGGTGTGCTGTCTCCCTGGGGCAAAGATCCGTGATATGACAGAGAGGCTGACAAGACTTGTCAAGCCTACTGACCATTATCCCTTTCTTTTGGTTCATGTGAGAACCAATAATACTGCAAGGCACAGCCTTCAGAATATCATAAGGGATTATGAGGCTTTGGGTAGGAAGTTGAAAGAGATGGATGCATAAGTTGTCATCTCATTTCTTCTCCCAGTTGAAAGGCATGGTCCAGGAAGGGAGAAGAAAATAGCGGATGTAAATAACTGGCTCCGTAGATGGTGCCGCCAAGAACGGTTTGGATTCTTGGACCATGGGCTGCGGTTCCATGAGGAGGGACTAGAATATTGTGTCCAGTTCTGGGCACCACAATTCAGAAAGGACATTGAGAAACTGGAGCGTGTCCAAAGGAGGGCGACAAAAATGGTGAAGGGTCTGGAAACCATGTCCTATGAGGAACGACTTAGGGAGCTGGGGATGTTTAGCCTGGAGAAAAGAAGGTTAAGAGGTGATATGATAGCCCTGTTTAAATATTTGAAAGGATGCCATGTTGAAGAGGGAGCAAGCTTGTTTTCTGCTGCTCCAGAGAACAGGACCCGGAACAATGGATGCAAGCTACAGGAAAAGAGATTCCACCTGAACATTAGGAGGAACTTCCTGACAGTAAGGGCTGTTCGACAGTGGAATGCACTCCCTCGGAGGGTGATAGAGTCTCCTTCCTTGGAAGTCTTTAAACAGAGGCTGGATGGCCATCTGTCAGGGATGCTTTGATTGTGATTTCCTGCATGGCAGGGGGTTACACTGGATGGCCCTAGTGGTCTCTTCCAACTCTATGATTCTATGATTCTATGATTCTATGACTTCTGGCAAGGGATGGGTTGCATCTCACGCTAGTTGGCAAAAACATTTTTGCCAATAGTCTGAGTTATGTGGGGGAGGGAAACAGTATTCTGGAAGGCAAAGGGGCTGGAGAAAATAGTCAAACTGACACAGAGGGAACAAGGTAAACAGTGCAAGGACCCAAAAGTGGGAGGCAAAAAAACTTGCACAGGCAGCAAGTAAAGAGGACCCATGGTCTGAGATGTCTCTACACTAATGCACAGAGCATGGGAAATAAGCAAGATGAACTTGAACTCCTAGCACAACAAAGCACATATGATATAATAGGCCTCACTGAAACCTGGTGGGATGAGTCTTACGATTGGAATGTAGAAATAGAGGGGTATACCTTTTCAAGAGAAACGGGCCAAACAGGAAAGGAGGAGGAATAGACTTATATGTCAGGGACATTTACACCAGTGAAGAGATCCAGGACATCAATCCTGGAAGCCAGGTGGAGAGCATCTGGATAAAAATTAAAGGGGAGGAAAACAACAAGGATGTTATTGTGGGAGTCTACTACAGACCCCCAAGTCAGGTGGAGGAGCTGGATGATGCCTTTCTAGAACATCCCTTTCGCCTTCCATAATATTGTCTCCCTCCCCCACGGAACTCAGTTTAAAGCCCTCTTGATCAAATTCTTGAGACTGTTGACAAAAACATTTCTTCCAACTGGCATGAGATGCAACCCATCCATTGCCCTGCCAGAAGCCCCCCCTCATGGAACCACAGCCCATGATCAAACAATTCAAATCGTTCTTGACAGCACCATTTGCAGAGCCAGTTGTTTACATCTGCTATTTTCCTCCCCCTTCCTGGACCATGCCCTTCAACTAGCAGAAGAGACGAGATGACAACTTGTGCATCCATTTCTTTCAGCTTCCTACCAAGCGCCTCGTAATCCCTTCTGATGTTCTGAAGGCTGTGTCTTGCAGTATCATTGGTTCCCACATGGACCAAAAGGAAGGGGTATTGGTCAGTAGGCTTGACCAGTCTTGTCAACCTGTCTGTCACATCACGGATCTTTGCCCCAGGGAGACAAAAACTTCTCGAGACATCTTGTCAGGCCAACAAATCACTGCTTCTGTACTCCTCATCAAGAAGTCCCCCACTACGACCACACTCCTCCTGCGAGGCTTAGCAGCAGCTGTTCCCTCTGGTGGAACTCTCAGGCTCCTCTGCTCTGTCCTTGAAGTCTGTCCATTCTGCTCTCCCTCATCTTCCTTGATAAGTGAAAGAGCTTCAAATTGATGTATATGTATATATAAATTAGTTGATAGAAATTATATGTGAATAAGTGTTTTAAATTATTATTTTTCATCTGAAAAAAATCTTGTATACCAGTGCACAAGGAATCACCCTATATTTACCTCTTACAGGTGCAGAATCTGAACAATATTGTCTCCTTCCCCCTGGACAGCCTACTGAAGGGCCAACTTAAAGATAGTCGATTGGTAAGTGTTCTTTAACATTTGGGAAGAGTGTGGTTATTAGGAGTTGGTGGGAAGGGTGCTTAGGAAATGATAGGCACAAAAGAAGTAGTTCAGTAGATCATTGTGCCACCTTTATTGCATTCATATTTTGATAGCTAGTCATTTTATTGGAATGAGTCTCTTCAGAGGGTAAGACTTTGGGTACAATGCCAAAAGCAGGGACATAACCAGGATTTTAGGAAAGGGGGGGGTCCAGACTAAGTGCCACCATTATAATGGGGCTTGGGTGCGGTGGCGCAGCAGCACAGACCATTCATTTTTCTAATGGAAGGAGGGGTTCGGACCCCAAGGACCCCCCCCCCTTGGCTACGTCCCTGCCAGAAGCCAACCCAAGAAATTTCTGTGCCTTGAGGTGGCCATGACGATGTTTTCTCCCTCAATCTACATACCGAAGTTGGTGTTGCAGTGGAATAGCATTCGCCACCACACTGAAGGCAAAAAGTCTGGTTTAACAGAACAAAGTACTGGTTCTCACACTGTGGGGCAGGACCCCTGGGGAGGGGCTCAAGGGTTGCTCAAGGGGGAGGCATGAGCTTTGGGGGCCTTGATCCTTCTTCTCCTCCACTCCACTCAAGCCTTTTCTGTCCTAGAGGGGAAGAGAGGGTGCCAGATGGAGGCGGAGAACTATTTTCTTATTAATTGTAAGGAATGTAAGGCTTCTCCATCCACCCCCAATCCTTCAGAGCCATGTGGGACCCCAAAAGCACCCCCCTCCAGCAGCTGCTGCTACTGAGAGAGGTGGCACTGTAGCCTCCAAAGCATTTAGGTTCAGAGGCTGCTGCGCAAGCCCGGTAGCCATGCCAATAGCCATGCCAGTCCCTCCGGGTGTACCACCCCACCAGGTTTCACCCCCCTCTGGTGTATCACCAGATGTGATCCACATTCCTCCACACACCCTTAATGACACCACTGCATATACCCTGGTTTTTTAGACACTTCAGACTTAGCTCACTCATTGAAATTGTCGTTGTCAGCTCCCTAGTAAACCACGCTCTAAATGCCTCATAACGTTGAAATACAAAATGGTCGTAGAGCTTTTGGCTCTACAGAAACCTTTGACTTCAGTTCCCACAACTTCTTATCATTGGCCATGGGCAGGGCAGGGATGATGGAGATTGCAGGCCGAAACATTTGGAGGGACAAAAATGCCTCACCCCTGAAACAGACTATGCAATTAAATCCTATATACTGGGTTAGACTATTTGATGCCCTCCCAGTGTTTTTGAATTAGACATCCCATAAGCCTCAGACAATATAGGAATGGACAAGGATCATGGGAGTTGTAATCCAAACTATCTGAAGGGTGCCACATCACTTATGCTGCTTTATGGATATGGGAAAGTTTTCTCTTAACATGGATGGCCCAACAGAGGACCATGTTTGGTTGCAGCCCAATACTGAGAAGAGCAGGACTACGGAAATGGGAGAGGGGAGGAGGTCTTCAACTCAGAGTTATTCTACAGATTTTCAGTCATTAAATTATTATTTTTTAAACTGTGTGCAAATATCCTTTTAACTTCATGGAGATATGGGACTGAGACAGAATATTGCAGTGTGGCATGCTCTTTTTCAGGTGTCACTTAGCTAGTATGCTCTTTTCCAGAATATTCTATTTGCAGTGGTTCCCAGACTTTGGGTTTCATGATGTTGTTGGACTTCAATTCCAAGAATTCCTCAGCCAGGGTAGCCATCGGTGAAGGATTCAGAATTTTGTTTCTGGTTAAAATTATCTGGGAACCCACATGTTCAACACCACTGCACTATTCCATTTCCTGCCTTCCCCAACAGTTGGTCTGGTCAGGTGCCCTAATTTGCAATATACAGTCTTTTATTTGAAGGACTGTCTTATCAGATGAACCCTGAACTGGGAGTTCTTGAAGTGACTCATCAATGCCTGTGACTCATCAATACCTGTCATCAAGACAGCAGAATGAGCAGCCAGGCACACAGGTCACCTGAACACTGTTTTCCCTCTTGTGGTATGTTGCATTGTGTGTGTGTCTGTGCTTTCAACTTATGGTGACCCCACAAATTCCATAGGGTTTTCTTAAGCAAGGAATATTCAGAGGTGTTTTTGCAAATTTCTATCCGAATTGTAGTAAGGATTCTTAAATTTTCACCTGTGAACAAATGTTCTGCAAGCCCAACACTCAAACCACTACACCACACTACTGGGTGACAACACACACCCAACCTCAGGGGAATGAAGTGGAAAAATCCCTCTGAACAAATCTTGCCAAGAAAATCCCATGATAGTTTTGCATTAGGATTTCCATAAGCCAGAAATTGCTTAAAGAAACATAACAACAATAGCAGCAGGTTGTAGAGTTGAATTTTAGCACAGTAGAAAAGATAACTGCTTCTCTCCTTCTGTTTGCCATTGTAGTGGCAGTTGGTAGCTGGAGAGAAGGGGACGCTCAGCTGGAATTTCATCCTATTCATGATGCCTTCTTGCTTCTTCCTCTGTCCCAGATTAGTGTGTGCACCTGGGAAACTTACTTTTTTTGAATAGCACCTGTCAGAATGGCTACTGTCTATGCTAGTTGGCTAACTCTAATTAGTAACCCTTTTGAGCTCTGGTACACATGCAGACATACACATGTGTATACACAACATGATAATGATTATGTGAGAAGGAAAATAGAACTGCAATCCATTTTACAAGCAAATGTCAGGTGAGAACTGGACTTGATCTGTCCTTCATGTATTGTGACCTATAAACACAAAAAGAACCAGCACTGGAACAATGAGGAATAGCTTATTGCTCACTTTAGTGTTTTATAAATTAAAAAGAGTAAGTTAATGTTATTAGGCTCTCCTTGTAAGCTCTCAGTGTTTGTTGCATCCTCCCCACCCCACATGACAGTATTCTAACTATGAGCCTGCTAAACAAGTTATTTATTTATTTTTATTTATTTAGTTATGTGTATATTTAGGTATTTATACCCCGCCCTTCAGCCCTAATGGCTCTCAGGGCGGCTTACAATTATTATTTTTAATCAGACAGTTCCCTGCCCTCCGGCTTACAATCTAAAAGACACGACACAAAAGGAGAAGGGAATGGTGGAGGGAAAGGGGATGAGGTCCAGTGGTTCTTCTCTCCCTCTGAGGCCTGGACCAAAGTAGATGGATTGGAGGGAGGGCTCTTCCTTCTTCCAGGCTAGCCCTGATGGAGCTGGACCTGCCTGGTGAACTCCCTCTCAGGCCAGCGGATGGCAGTGATGGAGGGCGGAGTTTCCTTCCTCTCAGGCCAGCGGATGGCAGTGATGGAGGGCGGAGTCTCCTTCCTCTCAGGCCAGCTGTTTCAGTCCGATGACCAAATGGCTTTATGTTCCAGCAGTAATTAAAACTTACAAAAATTAAAATTCAGATTTCCATTTTGTAGTATTCCAACGGAATGAATGCTTCCTTGTAGATGGTTTAACAGTTAACAACTTCTTGGTGGTGTAATTGATATGGTTTGTGTGTGCATGGCATTGGCCAAGGGAAAAATGGCTTGGTAGTGGGGCTGCCACCACCACCCGTTGGCTCTCTCTTTTCATTTGGTGGCTTCCCTCCTAACTCTCATCTTTTCCTTTCTCTTCCTCCTCTCTTTCTCTTTTGCTGGGCAGGAATCCAAGAAACAGATTGAAAAGGCCTGGAAGGATTATGAGACCAAAGTGTAAGTAGCCTCTTTTGCTTTTGGCAGGGATAGGCTAATTCTTCCCTCTTCTTCCAAACAAAGGTGTTTTGTTGTGGGCCCAGCAGCACAGGAGGTAAAAGAACTCTGATCAGACAACCAATGGGATTTGTTGTTTATAACTGTGCCACTGAGCTGTAGAGTATGACCCCTGGAGCAGTAATACAGAACATAGTTTGTATGCAGAAGATTTCACATGCGGTCTGCAGCATTTCTAGCAGGGGTTCTAAAAACCTCTTGTCTAAAATCCTGGAAAGCTAATGCCCATCACTGTAGTTCAAGGGGTCCTTTTGGGGTTTGCACCGCTTTTAAACATGTAAACAAGCTGCATTGAGACTATGCTGTATTTTGAGGAAAACTACACTTGCGGCTCTTGTGATTTTTCTTAAAGACAAGAAGCCCTCCGTGTACTTTCTTACATTTAAATAAGTGACACAATTTAATTGATTTATTTCTTTGGTCACTGCTGAATGCAATAGTAGCTGCAGCAGCACTAATCACTAATTTATTTTACACATGAACAAGACATATAATGGGAGAGGCTATCTTGCTTTAAAGGAAAATCACTTCTTGATGGACTGAAAATGTTGTCAATTAAGGTTGTATAGATCCATTCACAACAGTCTTCTCTAAATCATGGCTTAAGACAGAAATGGATTCCTCTGGCCATAAGTCTTAGCTAGCATAGCCATTATGATGTATTGTGGTACTTGCAATCCAAGACCAGTTGCCCACTCCTACTTTAGGTGCTTATCTGGACCAGGGTTTAAGTCTCCTAGGAGGTGGCTATGATAGAACAAAATCCAAATGTGTTGTCTGTGGCATTCTTCCTTTCCTCAGAGCAAAGTTAGAAAGAGAGAAAGAGCGAAATAAAATCTCTGGAGTCATTCAGACAGAACTATCAGCTGCAGAAATTGCTGAGGAATTACAGAAGGAGCGCCATACCTTTCAACTTCAGATGTGCGAGGTAGGAACTCTTTTGCAGTTATAATGGAAATTGTCCTCTGATCATAAACACTTCATTTGGTCCCCTTGTATGGACATATTTGTCTTCATGCTTGAAATCAGATGATCTCCAGAATCTATTCATGCCCTTTGGCTTCATCTTAAGCTTTTTCACTAGTAAGTAAAAAGTTAAAAAATGTATTCGGTCATTGACCAATACAAAAATTGACAGTATAACAATTACACAGTACAGTTATTAAAAAAATTGTCTATACAATTTCAGATACAATTTCAGATCAGCTGTAAACATTTCAGCTTTCGTCAAGAACCAATTGGGGGCGTAATTTACATACAATATAGCAAAATTTTGCCACCTTGTGAAGAACATTTGGTTTTCGGTTATCCAAGAGATAGCATAAGTAGAAAGTGTCAGTATGACCAGGGTATTTATTTAAGAGAGGCGTGATGGCGAATATCTTTATAAAATTGACAGTACAAAAGCTTTTTCACTAAAACCTTAGTGCTGCTTGGCTTAGTTTCCAAAAACAGGGTGACCAGACATCCTCCTTTTCTACATTTCAACCATCTGTCCAAGAAGAATTTCAACATGTCCACTATTTTGAGCATGCCTAAGAAGCATGAATTTACATTTATATGAGTGTTTTTAGCTTTTATTGTGTAACATCGTACATTTTTATTGAATGTCCGTTCTTTAAACAGAGGCTGGATGGCCTCTGTTGGGTATGCTTTGATTGAGATTTCCTGCATGGAAGGGGGTTGGATTGGATGGCCCTTATGGTCTCTTCCAACTCTATTATTCTATGATTCTATGCATGTCCTCCTTTGTGGTTAGGAAATCTCGTCATCCTGTCTCAAAAACATTGGCTGTGGTGACCCTTGAATGCATCATTGTCACTAAAGAAAGAAATGGTGTCAGTGAGTAAGAGCACTTTTTATCAGTTCAGGCTGACATATGTAGTTGTTGTTGTGTGCCTTAGAGGCATTTCCAACTTATGGCAACCCTAAGGCAGACATGTCACAGGGTTTTCTGGATCTGAGAGATTGACTCACTCAAGCTCACCCAGCAGGTTTCCATGGCCCCGCAAGGAATCAACCCCCAGCCACCAGAGTCCTATTCCTATACTAAAACCACTATGTCACACTGAAATATGAACTACTAGGGAAATTTATGACCTGGCATACTGTATGCACAGCCACCAAATAAGAAAGCATTAAAAATTCTCTTCCTTGTCAGATGGCAAAGATTTTTGTTCACCCCAGAGATAATTTGTACATTTGCAAGTATGATCTTTGCACATTTCTGTAAATGAATAAAATTACATGGGCTGTTAAAAGTTAGAAGCATTGGATAGGTTATAATATTTACATCACTGAGACCTATCAGCTCACCCCGTTTTGTTTGCTTTGTGTTTGTGTGGAGCTTCACAAAGTGAAAAGATGTTAATGACATTTTTGCACAAAAGGTGCAAAATATGGTGAAATAAAGTTCTTGATATCTTGCTCTAGTACCAAGGATGAGATTTTCTGCAGGGGTTTGACATATCTTGACAAGGAGAGTCAGCATTGACAGCTGATCCATAAATATGACTGGTTGAATTTCTTTACATCTCTAATACCATTTATGACCCAATCTGAGCAGAGGTAGTTTTCTGAAACTTATTCAAACTCTGGTAAATTTGCAGTTTGGATCTTTGAAATTAGTTACATCGGAGGCATCCTTTGAGAATGGTCTAGAGATTTTAATTAGTCCAAAACAGGCGGCTAGATTTGTTTACTGGGACAGGCCAAGGTGATCATGTTATGCCAAGCGATAATGTGGCCTTGTGTATAAAAAAAGAATGTCTCATGTATAAGAAGTTTGAGAAGTTTTTTCTAGACATATGTCACATTCACTCTCAACCAGTCTTAGGGACACAGATTGTCTTTGCACCTTTTGTTTGTACAGTGCAGTCCACATATTCATAGAAACACCATCCCCTTTCTAGTTCTGGCAGCCCATCTACAGCAGTGCTCGACTCATTGTCTCTCTGAATAGCATTTTTCCATTTCAGTTTGCAATATTCTTGCTGGCTTTTGTACAGGAGGATTTTCTGTATGTGCTTAACGTAGACCCCCTGGGCCCTGGTACTGCCAAAGAATTACTTAGTCTTGGCAGTCTGTTGATGGATGTTGCAATAGACTGGGGAGTTTTGCATAACAGTAAAGATACTTGTTGGGACTGTACATTTTCTGGTTGTTAACAATGCTCACATCAGTGTATATGCTGAGACTTGTTAATGTCTTCAGCTGACAGCTATCATGTGTAACTTGCATTTGTTATGATAAATATATGTAGATCTCTTAGAAAAGCAGTTTTACAACAGAGGTGTGGTGCTTTGTACTCCTTCAGATATTGTTGTAGTCACGTCAGCTGCTGCAGGTCTGTCCAGTGATGATGGAAACTGGTGTCCAAAAACATCTGGAAGCCCACAAGATCTTTCCTGTTACCTGACTGTTCTAACTGGCAGTGCCACAGCTTGACTGTGGTGCATGCAAAGTAGGATGTCCTACTGATTGAGGGTGGCCATTGGTTGTGGCTGGCTGGGGATAATGAGAGGGGTAAAAGTGCTGTAACTGCACATCCTATTCCAAATGCTCTTTTTCTCTCCAGCCCCCCCCCCACACACACACACACATTTAATCTTCTTGAAACTAGCCCTTAAAGAGCACACTCTGCAAAATTCCAGCATTAGCTTGAAAGCAGGGTTGGTCACTGAAGATTTATTATAAGCACACTGACTTGTGGATTGTGGGAACTGTAAGCCCAACAGTAATTTTTCAAGCTCTGGAAATAAATTAATGTGAGTTTTGGCTTCATAAAGATGTTGAGCCACCCTATGTATATGATCTCTGACTGTACAAGGAGGATTTGAAGCAGGCAGATTGACTCTATGGGAACTGTGGGCAGGGTGTGTGTATGTGGAATTTTGCTGTATGGCTAAAGAGGAGTTCTCTTCAGCTGGGCAGGCAGTAGTTTCCCTACTTTTGTGTATGTGATTTTTTTCAGTTCTGTGAAACAGTTGGGGCTTGGCCAGGGAATGAGTCATCTTTGAATAGCTACACTATTAAATAAATAACAGCACATGGAACCACTAAGCATTTGTTTGCAGCTCTGTGCCAAATAAATAGTATAGTGTATGCAGGAGAGGAGACACGAGACACGTTGTACAGCATATCTGATGAGGTACACATCTATCTTACAGAGTATTCAGAGTTATCTCATGGCCTCTTAAACAACCTTTCACAATGTGATACTCTCCATGGTCACTAACTACAACTCCTATCATTCCCAGTTAGTATGGATCAGCTGAGGATGGTGAGTGCTATATTTCAACATTTCCAGAATGTGCTGAATTGAGGAAGGTCATACTGGAAATTTTATAGGAGAAAGCAAAGCCAATCTTCCTCTGAACAAATCTTGTCAAGAAATCCCTGTGAGAGATTCACCTTAGGGTCTCCATAACTTGGAAATGATTTGAAAGTACACAGCAACAACAAATCATAGAATAATAGAATCATAGAATCCTAGAGTTGGAAGAGACCACACGGGCCATCCAGTCCAACTTTCAATCAAAGCATTCCTGACAGATGGCCATCCAGCTTCTGTTTAAAGACCTCCAATGAAGGAGACTCCACCACACTCTGAGGGAGTGTGTTCCACTGTCGAACAGCCCTTACTGTCAGGAAGGTCCCCCTAATGTTTATTTTTTAAAAAAATTTACTAAGCATTTATAAAAACATGTAAGACATAACAATGACACACATCCATACCAAATGCATTGACATTAACATTCACGAACCGAATATTTTTCACCATATCAAATTCAGAAAATAAAAGACTTCCTTGGTGGAGTTTACACTTCTTTAACTTACACTTCTCAAGTTTCTTATCTATTATCATCGTTCCTAAAAAAAAAGAGAGAGAGAGAAAAGTAAATAGTCAAATATTGGTAGCCTTTCCACAGTCCATGGGGATTATTTTCTGCATCTTATCCTTTACAGGAAAGGAGAGTAACTGTATCAGCTATATCTCTTGTTAAATCATTGATACATTATAGTACATTTTCTCCCAAGGAGAGAAACATATGTTTTCTTTCTCTATATTCTTTAACACATTTCCAATCTTTTTCTATTGATTTTATTTTTTCAACACAATTTATTTTCATACGAGCTGTCAATATATCCATTTCCATTGCCTCGTATAGGTTGGAGAGCCATTCATCTTCTGTTGGTATTGTTGTTTTTTTCCAGTTTTTAGCGTGGTTGATTCTTGCGATTGTGACCATATATAACATTATTCATTTCTCTTCTTGTATTGTTTTTTTTAATCTAATTCAGACACCATATTCAAAAGGAAAAAGAGTGGGTCAAAGGGTATCGTAATCTGCAGAATATCTACCATTATCAAATGGATGTTTCGCCAGTATTTGTCAGCTATCTTACAACTCTACCACATGTGGATATAAGTTTCCATCAGGCTTTTGGCATTTCCAACTAGAAGCTGTCCCCACTTTGTATATCAAATTGAGTTTGTTTGGAGACATATGCCAATGGTGAAACATTTTAAAGAAATTTTCCTTATAGTTTTGGCATAAGGTGAATTTATTGCTGTCCCGCCAAGTTTCCTCCCATTTCGATTTCAATAGTTTTGCCAATTTCTAACGCCCATTGACCATAGTGTGTTTAATTGTCTCTTGTTCCAGTTCTCTTTTGTTTAAGAGTTTATAATATTTTGACATATGTCCTTATTTATTATCAAATAGTATATCTTCGAGTTCTATTTTATCTTTATTGAATCCTGTATTTTTGTTGTCTATCTTGAAATGTTCCAGCAGTTGCCTATAGAGGTACCAATCATTCAAGATATTGTCCATTTTCATTTGATCGAGTGTTTTGAACTCTCCTCTTTCATTCAAAAGATCTCTATATGTCAACCAGTGGGATACCTTGTATGATTTAGTTCTCTGAAAAAAGGCTTCCTGGGTTGAAACCCAAAGAGGCATTTTGTAGTAGAACAATTCTCTGGTTTGTAACCAAACTTTTAATAGTGAGTTTCTAATAAAATCATGAGAATTTTTTTAATTAACTATGGCTTTGTTATACCATAAAAATGCATGGTAACCAAATTTCAATTGAATGCTTTCAAGTGTCAGCAATCTATTATTTTTGAGCTTGATCCAGTCCTCGATCCAGCAGAGGCATGCTGCGATGTAGTATGCTTTTAGATTTGGTAATGCTCAGCCCCCTCATAGGGTCTTATCAGACAATGTTTTCCATTTAATTCTTGCTTTGTGTCCATTCCATAGGAACTTTGCTAATTCCTTTTGCCATATCTCTAGATGTTTTAGCTGGGATATAACTGGTAAGTTTTGAAATAAAAAAATTAATCTAGGGAGGACGTTCATCTTAATCACCGACACTTTACCAAAAAAAGTTAGGTTTAGCCCTTACTGTCAGAAAGTTCCTCCTAATGTTTAGGTGGAATCTCTTTTCCTGGAGCTTGCATCCATTGCTCTGGGTCCTAGTCTCTGGAGCAGCAGAAAACAAACTTGCTCCCTTCTCAATATGGCATCCCTTCAAATATTTAAACAGGGCTATCATATCACCTCTTAACCTTCTCTTCTCGAGGCTAAACATCCCCAGCTCCCTAAGTCCTTCCTCATAGGGCATGGTTTCCAGACCCTTCACTATTTTAGCCGCCCTCCTTTGGACACACTCCAGTTTCCCAATGTCCTTTTTGAATTGTGGTGCCCAGAACTGGACACAATATTCCAGGTGGGGCCTGACCAAAGCAGAATAGAGTGGCACTATTACTTCCCTTGATCTAGACACTATACTTCTATTGATGAAGCCTAAAATCACATTGGCCTTTTTAGCTGCCACTAATCATAAGCCTTCACTGATTTAATTCATCTTCTCCAGCCTTGTAGCTCTCCAACATATATTGTCCTAAGCTGTAGCAGCTGGAGGTGATGGCTACAAGTTTCTAAGTTTTCAAAACCCTTTGTGAGTCCACAAATATATGCCCCAAGGGAATGTTTCTGGGTATAAAAATCTTGACAAACCTGAGCCTCTTTGTTCACTTCTTTTTGGGTGTTCCCTCAGCTATTGCTGAGTTTCCAGCATTTTTCCTAGGGTCACTTTTTGGGTGTTCCTTCAGCCATGAGCTGAGTCTCCAGTATTTCCCATTTCTTCTCTTTTCCTTCTGAGAAATCCTTGGTTTGTCTCTGGTTTTATTTTTTAGTGAACCTTTTTTCTGGGATAGCTTTCTATTTTCCAAAGTTTTGTTTTGTTTTATTTATTTATTTATTTATTTATTTATTTCAGTATGTCTTTGGCTGCCCGCTGAAGGTTTTTCATGTTTTTCTCCAAGTTCGCTCTTTATTTATTCGCCTTGGCATTGTAACGGACATCTGTGGGCTGAACTGGTGATTATTATCCATTTAATCCCTTTAACCTCTCTATTTTACAAAACTCTCTTTCTGTAGCCTTGTGTGTATCTGTGTAGTTGTGCTCTTGTGTGTGTAAATGTCATCTTGGCACTGTTCTAAATAAAAATCTCTTAGTTATATTGAATTGGAATTCTTTTGCAGTTATTTTTTAAAAAAATTGTGTTAACAAATACATACATATAATAACATCACCACTAAGACAAAACATAATACATTACAATACCAAACATTACAAAAGACAACACATTAAAAAAAGCTTGCCCTTCCATATGACATAATCTTTTACATGTCTACCTTATCAAATTAGAATCATCTTAAAGAAAAGCTAATTGAGTGTTCTCTCTAAATACAGTGGATCCTCCCTATACGCGGGTTTGCCATACGCGTATTTGAGCATACGCGCATGGCAAACCCGGAAGTTGTTCCTCTCCTCCCCTCCTCTTTCCCCTCCCTCCCTCCCTCCCTCCCTCCCTAAACTAACCTACCTTCCCTCCCTCCCTCCCTCCTTACCTGTGTCGCCGCGCCGCTGCTCTCGCCGCCGCCGCTGAAAGTGGCCCGGATGCAGCCTGGAGGTCTCTTGGCCTCCAGAAGCAGCACCCAGCCGTTTTGTGGCGGCGGAGGCCGAGGCCGCGAGGGAGAAGAGGCTTGGCCTCGTCCTCCTCGCGGCCTCGGTCTCCGCCACCGCAAAATGGCCGGCTGCTGCTTCTGGAGGCTAAGGGGCCTACAAGCTGCAGCCGGCTCTTTAAGAGAGGCGGCGACCAGGGAGGAGGAGGCCAGGCCCCGTTCTCCCTGGTCGCCGCCGCTGAGAAAGAGCCGGCTGCAGCCTGGAGGACAAGTGGCCCTTGTCTTCCAAGCTGCAGCCGGCTCTTTAAGAGAGGCGGCGACCAGGGAGGAGGAGGCCAGGCCCCGTTCTCCCTGGTCGCCGCCGCTGAGAAAGAGCCAGCTGCAGCCTGGAGGACAAGGGGCCCTTGTCCTCCAAGCTGCAGCCGGCTCTTCCTCAGCAGTGGCGACCAGGAGGACAAGGCCAGGCCCCTTTCTCCTGGTCTCCGCCGCCGAAGGAGAGCCGGCTGGGCCTGGAGGCCCCTTGTCCTCGAGGCTGCAGCCGGCTCTTCCTGAGCGGTGGCAACCAGGGAGAACGGGGCCTGGCCTCCTCCTCCCTGGTCGCCGCCTCTCTTAAAGAGCCAGCTGCAGCTTGGAGGACAAGGGCCCCTTGTCCTCCAGGCTGCAGCCAGCTCTTCCTGAGCGGCGGCGACCAGGGAGAACGGGGCCTGGCCTCCTCCTCCCTGGTCGCCGCCTCTCTTAAAGAGCCGGCTGCAGCTTGGAGGACAAGGGCCCCTTGTCCTCCAGGCTGCAGCCAGCTCTTCCTGAGCGGCGGCAACCAGGGAGAACGGGGCCTGGCCTCCTCCTCCCTGGTCGCCGCCTCTCTTAAAGAGCCGGCTGCAGCTTGGAGGACAAGGGCCACTTGTCCTCCAGACTGCAGCCGGCTCTTTCTCAGCGGCGGCGACCAGGGAGAACGGGGCCTGGCCTCCTCCTCCCTGGTCGCCGCCTCTCTTAAAGAGCCGGCTGCAGCTTGTAGGCCCCTTAGCCTCCAGAAGCAGCAGCCAGCCATTTTGCGGTGGCGGAGACCGAGACCGCGAGGAGGACGAGGCCAAGCCTCTTCTCCCTCGCGGCCTCGGCCTCCGCCGCCACAAAACGGCTGGGTGCTGCTTCTGGAGGCCAAGAGACCTCCAGGCTGCATCCGGGCCATTTTCAGCGGCGGCGGCGACAGCAGCGGCGCGGCGACACAGGTAAGGAGGGAGGGAGGGAGGGAGGGAGGGAGGGAGGGAAGGTAGGTTAGTTTAGGTAGGTAGGTAGGTAGGTGGGAGGGAGGGAGGGAGGGAGGTTAGGAAGGAGGGGAAAGAGGAAGGGGACTTTTCTGTCCAATGGCGGCGCACGTGCACGTGCGCCGCCATTGGACAGAATACTGCTTTGAGCATACGCGGATTTTGGTATACACGGGGGGGTCCGGAACGGATCCCCCGCGTATACCGAGGATCCACTGTAAAGCCATAAAGACTTTTTTCTTCATATCCATAGGCTCCATTTTACTAAAAATTATTTTATCCTCATTTAGTTCTAAAGTAAATATTGGCCTGTTGTATCTAGCAACAAGTTGAATCTGTACATAAACACTCAATACTTGGCAATTAGTAAATTTATGTATACAAATTAAATGAATAGTGAGTTTTCTCCTCTTATTAAACTACTGTATATATCAGCCGTTTTGTTCTCATAATGTATTAAACAATTCCAGTCGTCCTCTATACTCATCTTTGATCTTCCCCTTAACATAGCTGTTAACACATCCAGACTCATTGCCTCTCTCACTTTAATTAACCAGTCTTCTTCCGATGGGATCTTTTTGTTTTGCCAGTATCACACAAACAAGATACTTGCTGAGGTGATCATATATAGTACAATTCTAGCTGTCTTTTTTCCTACTTTGGAACATATTCTACATGTCATGTTTAACAAAAAGTTAAATGGATCGAATGGTAAATTAATATCTAATATTTCTCCCATTTTATTGTGAATTACTTTCCAATATTTCCTCGTTTCCCAGCATTCCCACCATAAGTGAAAAAATGTACCTTTTGGTTTTTGGCATTTCCAGCATGTTATGTTTCACACACACACACACACACACACACATATATATTGTTAAGGTTTGTGGGAGATATATACCACCGGTGGATCATTTTGATAAAATTTTCTTTATAATCTTGACATAATGTATATTCATTAGTGATCTTCCACGTCTTCTCCCAATCTTCTAATTCAATCGGTTTCCCAATATTTTGAACCCATTTTATCATGTTTTTTTTAATTGCTTCATTTTCTTTTTTTTTCTTTTTTTCTTTTTTACATTTTCTTTTTTCTATTTATATACATTTACATATATATAAGCAAGGTAAAGCTTATCGCATATTTACATACATTTCAAACATCAAGCATACTTCTCTCGCTTTTACCTTGACATTTCTTCCTCTTCCAATCCTACTACATTAATTATCACATTTAGTTTCCTTCCCTCCCACCCCTCTCCCTTCCCCATACACCTCCCTCTACTTTCCCCCCTTCCTTCCCCTTACTCTATCTATCACTTACAACCTATTTCCTCTCTTCCCTTGTCAGTATTTATATACTATATACTTATATATCATCTCCTCCTTCTTTCCCTTACCCTTACTTTCCTTCTACCTTCTTTTTTTTCCTCTCATTCTTCTCCCCCCCCCCCCCCCCCCATATTGCTTCATTTTGTAAATCTCTTTCTTTTAGGATTTTATAGTATTTCACTATATGACCTCTTTCTTCATTGGATTTTTTTCCCCTAATTCATTCTTGTCTGATGTAAATCCTATATCTTTTTAATCTGTTTTTGCAGTTGTTTTTGTTGTGGTATAAATTGGTTTACCAACCTCTATCAAGCTAATTCCCAAGGTTACTTTTTGAGTAATATATGCATCCCAAAAAGTTTTGGAAATAGTTTCATCAAGTCCGATCCCAGCAGTGTAGAAAACAAACAATGATTAAGAGGATTCCTCTAACTCAGTCCCTAAGGAATGAAACTCTTACACTTTTCCTGTTGTGTTTCTCTCAGGTTTCAAACAAGCAGTTCTTTGCAGAGGCCTTTTGGCTATCTTTCCCTCAAAACGATTCTCTCACAGATAAACCTTACATTCTAGCTATTTCTTTGCTTCTGACTCCTTTCTTGGGTTCCTTCTTGTTGGTCTTCTTGCCTGTCTGCTCCACTTTTCCATTTTTGCTTCAACTTCAGTTCCAGCTTCAATTCAGCCTCCACTTCCAGCGTTTTTCCAGCACTTAGATCACTCTCTAATTCCTGAGTCTGGCTCACTTATGTGCACAATTCTGCATTCCCTTTCTGTTCTGTACAAATTTAAGAAGTGAAACTTAGCCACTGAAAGTTTGCTGTTGTTGTTGTGTGCCTTCAAGTCATTTACAACTTATAACAACCCTAAGGTGACTCTATCACAAGATTTTCTTGGCAAGTTTCTTCAGAGGGTTTTTGCCATTGTCATCCCCTAAGGCTGAGAGAGTGTGACTTACCCAAGGTCATCCAGTGGGTTTACATGGCTAAACCAAGATTTGAACCCTGATCTCCAGAGTCCTAGTCCAACACTCAAACCACTGTACCATGCTGGCTCTCCACTGAAGATTCATCCCATATATATCAATACAGTATAATGGAAGGAGGAGACTGCCTGAGGAGACAAAGGAGGCGTTCCCACTTGGCAGATAAAACGGATTATATTGGCGCGATTCTGATTCGGATTATGTTACGGGAATAATTTGAATTTTTTCCATCGTTTCCATTACCAAAAGGGGCAAATTACCTTGATTCATTTAGACCCTGTTTTCGTTCCCATTTATTTTAAATCGCTTTATTTTAAAGCGGATTAACTTGCTCCCCATTCCCATTTGTGTCCACAAGCTGTCAATCAAGTGCGTAGGCTTCAGATGTCACAAAATCTTGGGGTTTTTTTGGGGGGGCAGCCAATGAAAATCGGCTGCATCCAAAGCTCTTCTGTTGTGTCTCCCTAGACTAGAAGGAGGCTTGGCAAATCAGATCAAGGAGGAGAAGGCAGCGGGCTTCATTATTGGGGAGAGAATCCTTGGGGAAGAGAGAAAATAAGGCTCGATCCCCCCCCCCTCAGATCCCTGGACGTCCAGGCTCTCCATTCCCCAAAATCGCTTTGCCTTCCCCGTTGCTCCCTGGGCTGTCTGGGGGGCGATCAAGCAGGCATGTCCTGCAAAGCCTATCCCATAGTTCCTCTGGAAGGAGCCTCCTTTCCTAAAAATCCCTCTGCCTCCCCAATTGCTCCCTGGGCTGTCTGGGGGGCGATCAAGCAGGCATGTCCTGCAAAGCCCATCTGCTGCTCAGGCGCTCAGGCAGAGGCGAAAAAAGAAAAAAGAATAGTTTAAAATAGTGTTCAGTGGGTCTCCTCACACATCGGTCTATGAATGAGGAGCAGAGGGGAGGTTGCAATCCACCGGGGGAAAGTCTATGCGAATTGAAGAAAATGGTGCTGGCAATGCAGAAAGAGAACAAAAGGGTGATACCCCCAGGCCAGCCCCTTGAGCGCTGCTCCTCCCATCTCCAGGTTCCTGAATCAGACACCCTTGCGTTCCTATTCGGATACCGTGAATCGTACCCCGCTTTCAAAAATAACCCACGTTATAACCTACTACGAGGGTCATTCAACAAGTACTTAGCCTCACCGCCCGATGACGCTGCTGTTACAAAAGAGTTTTACCATTGTGCAGTACATTCTTTTAGAAGCCTACTGTCAAAGCTTCAGTCAATTCCCTTCATTTGTTTTGTTTTGATAGCCTTTGGAAGCGAGCGTATCGGTTGGTTTTACAAAAATGGAAAAAGAGCAGTATCGTTCGGTGATTCGATTCTTGTTTTTGGAAGGGAAAACGCGCAGTGAAATCAAAGAGCGCTTGGATGCTGTGTACGGTGACTCTTCTCCTTCGATGGCGACCATCAAGAATTGGTTCAACGAGTTTGTTCGTGGCCGCACATCGGTTTTTGATGAGCCACGCCCAGGTGCTTGTTCTATCGGCCGGAAAGGTGATGGCCACCGTTTTCTGGGATTCACAAGATGTGATCCTTATCGATTACCTAGAGAAGGGTAAAACAGTCACGGGGCTCTACTATGCCGACTTATTGGGCCGATTCGATGCCGAATTGAAGAAACAACAGCCCCATTTGGTGAAGAAAAAAGTGCTGTTCCACCACGACAACACGCCGGCTCACACCTCTGCGGTCGCCATGGCCAAATTGGTCAAATTGGGCTACGAATTGCTGCCCCATCCACCGTATTCTCCAGATTTGGCCCCCTGTGACTTCTTTTTGTTTCCAAATCTGAAAAAGTCACTCGCCGGGAAAAGATTTGGGTTGAATGAGGAGGTCATCGTCACCACGGAGGCCTATTTTGCAGACCTCAGGAAAACGTATTTTTCGAACGGGTTGAAAAAGTTGGAGCATCGCTGGGCCAAGTGTATCGAGCTAAAAGGAGACTATATTGAAAAATAAATAGCCACTTTTCCAAAATTTTCGTTTTTCTTTTGTAGGCTAAGTATTTATTGAATGACCCTCATATTTTTTAAAACCGGTTTATAGGCGTCTAATTCAAATTATACGATATAATTTGATTTTGAATCGAATCGCAGTGGAAACGATTCCGAGGCATTGAGGAACTAATTTAGGCATCAGTGGGAATGACACCTCTTAATTCGCTTCATGATCCACTTTATAGGCAAGTGGGAACGTGACCAGAATTGTGTTTTTGGAGTCAGGGTTGCCTGCACTGTTTACAGACTTGCATGGATGCTTTTGTTTGTCTTCTTGAGCTGTGTCTCTCCCAGAGTGTATGGTCTAAAGTGGGCAGGGCATTTCCTGAATCATTGGCTCGGTTGGGGATGAAAGTACCAACTCTATATAGCAGCTACCTCATTCTCTCGAGCTTAACAAAATGGTAGAACAAAATAAGCATTTCTCCCCTTTTGTGTGTTTCTGG